>NDFZ01002236.1:0-17134 GCA_002192655.3 Mamestra configurata
GATCCCTGAAAGAACAGATACCCCACCCAGTCAGCTTCCCAAAAGAAAATATTAGATATGGGGAGATCTATTATTACTTCGTGAAAGTCCTACCGGTAAATGTTCAAAAAGGAGGTTTTCATATGAAAACACGAGCCGTGTGCAAAGAGGCTGAGTAACGAAATAATATCTACGATCTACGTGATGGTCCGATACTACACGTTGACTGTGCGTAACAAATGATAACAACGCAATTTATTTGATAGGTACTGAAGATAAATAAGTAGGTACTTACATAAAAGTTCATTGGTGGATACCAAAATCTGAATTACCAAAGTCTTTTGGAATGCTTTTTGGAATGGAGACCCTCTAGGTCCATATATTATTGTTATATGGATACGTTATGTGGATATTATTATTATATACCATGTATATCTGCCAAGCCTTTTCCAAACGATGCTGGGGTCGGCTTCCAGTGTAAACAGACACAGTTTGATACCTACCGGTCGAATTTGAAATGACTGCTCACTCCGTGATCACGTGACATCTTAATTGTATGGATTGTCAGCTCACCTCGTGATCACCCAAGCTTTCACATCGACATGTTTACAGAATCGACCGGCAGTACATTAGTTGGAGTGGCTGCATATTCCGATGATCACATTTCACACAGAAACCAGTTGCTGAGTAACACGATAACCCGGGCAAGTCTGGTTATCAGTCATGCCAATGACAGCCGCGACCAACGGCTTTACGTGCTTCCCGAGACATGGAGGGCTCTCGATATGAGTTGGGTGATCACCCATCCACCAAGCGTAGCTTAACGTCAGGTCGACCCGTGCTGCAATCATTACTTAGCTACAAGACCAATCAATATATATAACATTTTCCGATACTGACTGACTGAGTGACTGACAGACAACGCACAACCGAAACTACTGGTCGTAGAATGCTGAAATTTGGATGTAGGTTCATTGGGGAGTGTACTAAGTGAGGATTTCCCGAAATTCCTACGGGAACGGAAGAAAACAGGACATGCGCGTATGACGTCGCGGGCAAAAGCTATTGAGTTTATATATCAGTGTACAAGATCCATTATTTCTGACTTGAAATAAACTGAATTTTGTCTAAATTTTAGCCGTCCAAGCTATTTCTATGCAGGTTCGGAGCCCACAGCACCAAAAGAAGTAAACAACACAGCTGATCAAAAATAACCACTATGAAGGTCATATCTACATATCAGATAATGGAGGTTGTTAGCCCGGTCACTGATCACGTCTGTTGGTACCTACAAACAGAATGATAACCTGTCACCTTCAATTGGATGATGAACTTCGTTTACAGAAGAGTCGTCATGTATCAAATAATATCTTTGTGCGGCTTAATGAAATGAATATGAATTTCCAGTTATCTCTCGCTATCAACAACGATATGGAGCGTGTTAGGTGTGTAGCTAGCCAAGCATAAGCAAAAAATTGGAAATAAGTACATGAAAAATATTAACCCATTAATATTAACACCAAATGTGAGTGAGTGCCCCCGTCCAAACAATTATGGCCCACTTGTTGGAGTGCTCCAAGTACCCTTATATCTGCATCATTGAGGACCTAATGCCACTGATGCCGCTATAAACGTGGTCACCTACTGGGCTCAATCTGTTTGAGTCACCTTCGAATCGAAAACTAGAAGAAGAAATGTTAACGAATCTTCGTGGCCAGAGGAAACAGCAAAATCTATGAAATAGATTGTATTTTCACGAAACGTTCCCATAATTATCTATATCTTTAAAATACTATGTTCCGTACCATTAAACGCGCTTATTTCATCCATACTTCATGTCTTGTCATTTGCTCTCAAATCACGAAGCTCGCGCTAAAATGGTGTTGCCAGCTACAGTGGCATTTCTTGCCGCGCCATATAAGTGTAACTGATTAACACCGGCTCGAACTTTACCCAATAACACGTTACAATATTTGAGTAATAATTTACTTCAATTACGACACTATTTCCGTATTACGAAAATGGTATCTGACAATTACGCAGTAAGGTACGTTAAGCTAGTAAACTTTTTGAGGGAAATTGGAAAAGTATTTTTAGTAAATCGTTTACCTTGGCAGGATATGCCCCTATGACATGCCATAATATGCCTAATTACCTGCCCTTTGTGCCTGTACCTTCCAGGAACCTGAACATGGCTAAAATAACGCAGCGTGCTAAGTATTAAACAAAATTTGAGGAGTCAATCGACATGAAAACAAGAAGAGTAAACGATTTTGTTTTTAACTTTTATTCTGTTTTCTTCTTCATGACTAATTCGTAACACTCCATTAACAGACGTAGAATATAAATCTTTATTTCGCGCTAACTAGATAACTAATGAATGACCCAAGACATTATGGAATGTTACGTAAATCGATTTCCAATGAAGAATATGTAAATATTTTCAGATTTTTCATAGTTTACCTCGCTTTAAATTCATCTTCAGCATTTAAAAGCGGTTACAATAAAATGCTTTCAACGCCTGTAAAGCCATTTTTGCTTGTTGATGCTGGGATACAAATAATAAGTTAAGCCTAATTCCACGTACGTATTATTGAATGCAGCGTGTAATACAAGTCACGATCGCCATTGCGTTGGAGCGCGAGTGCCCGGAATGCGAGCGACGCCGCATTGTGTGCACTAGCGAGCACCTGCGCCCGTGGGAATCCGACATTTTCGGACTCGAATCTGACTTGGATTGGATCATAATTGGGTGTGCCTTGCTAAGCTATCGAAGGATTGTTTTTTTTTGAGTTTGGTAGTAAGTGAGCTTGAGTAATAGAGACGTTGGTGGTCTTGGTAGATAGAGAATGTGTTTTGAATTGGAAAGGCTTCGGGGGATTTACGGCTTGCTAAGTCGTTATTATTGCAATACACATTAAAGATTTCTTCAGCAAGGGCCTAACTCCAGGGCTTTAAAAACGTGTCAGTGGCCGAGGGTGTGTTTGTCGATAGATATTTCATGCAAAATGTTTAGAAAACACACAACCGAAAGACTAGGGATAGGTACATAGGGAAATTGTGATAAAGGCTGGTATTTATTTGTTGACTAGTCTTTGCCATGAGCATGTGCTTAAAAATGGTGACTTATGTAGTTTAATAATGAACTATGTATTTGTTGCAACTCGCCTTGGATACAGACTTAACCTTGTGCCGGGTAATTTATAGGGTTATCCTTATCAGATGACTTTCTCCGTCTATCACCACCGATTTTCTCAGGAACGGGTGGACCTGGCAAGTTGAAATTTATACCAGATACTGAGGTCCCTATTTTTTTTTTCTAACATACGAACTCATATTAATTGTTAACATTTATTTGACCTTATCACAAGACACGTTGTATTTTCGTATGGATTTTATCTACGTATTTGCAGAAGTAAGTTAAACTACCTAAGTAAAAATATCATGAAAACAAGTGTTCTTAAAGCGAATATTTTGTAAAAGAAGCAATGTCATGTTAACGATGATGTTTTGCAAAGTATATTTAATAGATATTGATTAAGAATTAATAAAGACTTTCAGCTGAAAAAATAACCGCATGCCAGACTTTACGCAAATAGTTTTAAAGAGTATAATATGTGAAAAATGTTTTCCAGATATGTACGAGTACTTAAAAAATTTTGGTAGTCTCGTCTGCCTAACCCTTTTCCAACTACATATCGCACCTTTAAAGTAAAACCGTTACTAAACGAAAATTTTCATGAATTGAGGTATCAATGCCACCTATCTAAAACAGTGACTATTTTCTAATATTGGCTCCCCTATAAAATTTTTCATAATTTCGTTTAGTAACGGTTTTACTTTAAAGGTGCAATATATGCACTTACTAGCTGCTGCCCGCGGCTCCGCCCGCGTGATTGTCGAAAATTATGCCAAGGGAACATATTCCCGGGATGAAAAGAATCCCATGTCCTTTCCCGGGACTCAAACAATCTCCATACCAAATTTCATCTAAATCGATCCAGCCGTTTGCGCTTTAAGAAGTAACAAACATACACACACACTCACAAACTTTCGTCTTTATAATATTAGGGTGAAGTGTGATGTTTTATATAAATATATATAATATTATATATAGTATGGATTGGCGTTGGATTCCAGTCTAACCGGATGCAGCTGAAGACTAACTTCAAGTAGTTTCCATGGAGCGCCTGCTCATCTAGTCTCTACAACTCAGTAACTGGGTAACACAAAAGTAACCATTGGTAAGACTAGCTGCGGAATTTGTTCGAAAGAGTCACTGCGGCCCTGGAACGTAAAGGGCTTTAGAAGGAACACGGATGGGTTTTAGTCAGTAAGAGTCTGACACGCCCTTCCGCTCCACCCAGAGCGGAAAAGGTCATTTGACGATTTCCCATCCTTAAAAAAAAAAAAACAAGTTAAGACTGTCTGTCACACAGACTGACTCTGAATATCCAAGATTCGTACCTAACTAAAAATGTTGACTATCGTGACATTTGGTCACCATAACTCGCCATATTTTCCATTCCATTCTCGATTGATGTCTCAATTAGCTAACAGCCGACATTTGGCGTTACTTGCCTACGCCAAATAAAATAATGTATTGCATTGTTCGCAATTGTACCCGTATTTGTTAACAATAGACCCTATTCGCGTGACATCTGCACATAACAATGACATCATATTTATAATTTAGGGTTCTATGACACTACGTTTAAGATATATTTTTCTTTGATCCATGGCCTCACAGGTTTAGTTACATCAGCAAAGAAAAATATACTTTATCGGTCAACGTTAGAGTTGGTTTTTCATTAAATTGTGTGTCAAATTGTAGATTGTTGAATGTCCCGGATTGCCACTTGTGAGTTAATCGCTCGGTTTTCAAATGCTAACAGCTATTTGTACTTTTTATGTGTTTTGCCAGTTGGCCCAATATGATCGCGCTACATAACGACAAGCAATGTTTATAGCTAATTAAGATCGTGGTAATCAGACGAGTACATTATTAACGACAAAGTGAAAGCAAACGTCAATAATGTGGTCTTAATAGAATGATATCTTAATAGGAAGCCTAGATCATGAATTCATGAGCTAGAGAATGTCGTTATCAAGAAGATGATAAGATGATACTGATGATAATACTAGATCAACCACTCAAGAACGTCAATCATCCTAATTTCCTGATGATAGACTTCCCGAAGTTGCGCAACAACACTATCACACCACATGTAGATACCTATCTCCAGATTAGATAATTTGTCATTATCTTCTTATAACTACTTTAAACGGTAATTGACCAACAAAATTATTGTAGCCTAAGGTAACAAGGATACAAGCAATGTGACTCAGCCGTACAATGAACTAGAAACTAACTGAAATGGTACTTCAGGAAAATCCACTTTATTTTCCTTTACACTGCATTTCTAAAGAATACATGCTAATATCTTCTTTCCATAGGGCCAGAACCACAAAAACGAAGTCCATAGAAGGTTTGGGTTAAGGTAGCAACAACATAACTATACAGCAAGATAGCGCCATTAACATATAATTGTTTACTTTAAAACTAAAGTAAAGAATCGCTCAGCTGCGGTGTCACAACGCCCGATAACAATCATACATTCATAACTACATATTATCGTCACTTGTTAATGAAGATGTAAATAAACGGTCCGAGCCTTGAATATCAACTAGTTTAGGAGTCAGTCGGAATATCAATCGCGTCTCGTTAGCGTGTTGCACATCGAGCGAATAGCTTTGCGCTCGTCTCGAGCGACACAGCCGACCGCGCGCGCGTGCACACGGGACGCGATCTCCGAGCCGCTTATAACAACCGACCCGCAGCCGAACAATTCAGTATCCAACTGATATTTGAATCATTCAAAGTGCTTCATACCAACCTACAATCAACAGTGCAACATGGCTCCCATCGCTGAGAACCACCACGACAAGTACGAAGAAAACGAAATCAAGTCATCAGCCCTCGAGTTAATTGGCAACACACCCATCGTGGCATTGGACCGTGTTTACACTGGACCTGGCCGTATATTGGCAAAATGTGAATTCATGAACCCTGGTGCTTCGATTAAATGTCGCTCATCATTGAGCATGATTACCCGAGCTCTTAAATCTGGTGAGCTGAAACCTGGTGCACCCGTGGTGGAGGTGACCTCCGGCAACCAAGGCTGTGGGCTCGCTGTAGTGTGTGCCGTGCTGGGACATCCGCTGACACTCACCATGTCCAAAGGTAATAGTGCCCAAAGGGCCATCCACATGGAGGCGCTGGGCGCGAAGTGTATTCGAGTAGATCAAGTGGAAGGAACTTACGGCAATGTAACACTCGCCGACGTGAAAGCTGTCGAGCAAGTTGGCCTGAAGATAGTTGACGAGCAGAACGCATACTACGTCAACCAGTTCAGCAACGACGCTAATGCTGATGCGCACTACCAGAGCACGGGGCCCGAGATCTGGAAGCAGACTGGACACCACGTGGACGCCTTCGTCGCGACAGTAGGCACCGCGGGAACATTCGTCGGCACCGCTAGATATTTGAAGGAACAGAACCCTGATATCAAGACATACGTGGTGGAGCCAGCCGGTGCTGAACCCATCAAGGGTGACAAAATCACGAAGCCTCTTCACTTGCTGCAGGGCTCAGGATATGGATGTGTTCCCAATTTATTTAAATTCGACGTCATGGACGGCACGTTGGCAGTGACTGACGAGGAGGCTGTAAGGTATAAGGATTTGATCGGTGAGAAGGAGGGTCTATACGTGGGCTACACCAGTGGGGCCAACGTGGCGGCGGCAGTCAAGCTGCTGGAGTCGGGGCTGATCCCTGAGGACTCGTGGGTCGTCACCCTGCTCAACGACACTGGGCTCAAGTACACGCCCGTCCCTGATGAGCTAGTGAAGTGAACAGTATTCGTTTTAGAAAATTTGACTTCGTCATAATTCTCTGGGTTGAGTAATATTATTTCGATGTATTTGGAAGAATTGATTAGTTTAATGACAATGTGATTATTTGTGATTTATAAGACGGAGTTGTCGTAGTTATAAGATATTGATTATTTCATGTTGTATTCATTGGCTTTAAATTGTAAATTTAGTATAATGTTTAAACGTATGTTTATCAGGCAATTAATGCAAACAGGAGAATTATAATGATATCAAGATCATCTATTTAAGCGCATACGAATATTTTTGGTGCAATAATCATTTTAAAATTAGAATAAGTTCTAGGTTATAAATATTTTATTTAAAAGAAATACTATATTTTTATATTTACTGATAATAATAAATTATTATTATGCTTAAGTATGACTTATAATTTCAATTACCTAAGGAGCACACGCAATTTAGCTCACTTTTTATAAATAATTCTAAAAAATTCTCAGACCAGCTAATCAACTAATACTAAACAATTAATTTAAAAAGAAATAAGTAATGATTAAAGTCGTAAGTTAAACTTATCGGTCGTTCGCTAATAGAGGTCAAGGTTTTATCATTGAAAAGGTTATTCGACACAGTATCTTAACATGGCAAACTGGTTCCTATTGTGTCCAAGAGTGCGATAAAGTAGTAAATTTGTCATTAATCTCCTACAGTAATATTAGCGTACATAAATGCCATATTATCTTAACGATAGTCTTAAAACCTGCTCAGTTGGAGAGAGAGAGTAATAAGCGACTCCAGCCTAGAGTGCAATGCAAAATTGAAATATCATCCCTAAATTGCTTGCATAAATAAAAACCTTAACATTGCAGGTACTTAAATATGCTGCTGACTATGCTAAACTTATTGGTAAGTTCTGGGCTGACATATTAAATTAAAAATAGAAAGAAAGAGTTTATATGCGCCAAGCATGACGCATACCAAAAAAAAATGTAAACAACATGAATTGATCAAAATTAGATGATCAATATTACATTCATAAAGGTCAAAATAGAACGTTTTCCACGTTGTTATAAACGGATAATTTATTGACAACTCGTTCACCAGGCAGTAGTGCGATTCTATAAACCTCTCACCGTGTATGTTTAGGTGAAGTGAACATGAAGTGAACTGTCAATCCATAGAAACAAGATGGAATGACAGTGCACTAGACCAGCTGATCCATGAGAGTTTACGTTGACAACCTCTATATGGATAGATTTCTCTTGATCAGTGAACATTATTGAGTTTGCGAACTAATAGAATATTTAGGTTTAAGTGCACATAAGTGTAGTATTAAAATAAGTATGATGTCAACCGAAATAATATATATGATTATACATACATAGCAGTACGGCACGTCACGTTGCCAAACGTTGCACAATGTTCGTGAAAATGATATATACATATTTTTTAATGTTTAATTTCATGATCTTCATTTTATTTTAGATTCTATGTTATTAAGAAGAAATAAATGTATATGATTGAGCCTTTTGATCAGTACAGTAAAATTACAGGTTGTTTTTTTAACATTTAGCAGGTTCGATTCCCGGTTCAGACAGGCGATTATTTAAAATTATTTGAGTGTAGTTAGTATTGTTGTTAAAATAAAAATGACCCACTCACTACATTTTTTTTTCTACAGTATTTAAGGTACTTTCCCTCCATGTCGCAGTCTTGGAACGCTCTGTTTATTTTTTGTATGAAAACAAGAATGACCTCTAAAATCGATAAAAAAGATCTTTAAATTTGTTTTTGTCCATTCATCCCGACTAATGATGCCGAAAAGGCGTAGCTAGTACCTACGTATCTTCATTATAAAAAAATATTGGCGCTACTTGGCTACATCATAAATTTTTCATATTTTATTTGCCAATCTACATACCTGACTTGATTTGTGTTTTTTGCGGTTGTTTTGATGTCGACACTTGTAAGTGTTTTTGTCAAGACAAGTACGTTTTGCTATGGATATATCTTTATTGTTGGAAATATGTAGATAGGTTAATGCTTCTTATAGCGATAGGGTAAAACCAGTTTATTTCATCTCTATCATGATTAGAACACATGTGCTACAGCATGCAACTGTACCCTGTACCGTTCAGTAATTGATTTCCGGCTAGCCCGCTAATGAAAATGTTATAAACTATGTTATTGTAAAAATATTGTATTGTCTGTCTTTCCTCTTCAAATATTTATCTGCGTAGCTATCAACATGATTTGATATTATTGATTTGATTTTATTTAGTATAAATTATATGCTGTAAAGAGCCATATTGATCTACATAAAATGCACAATGTATTTAAGGTACTTTATTGGATAAGGATTAATGATGTATTGCTTAAAATCGCTTCGTAAATAAGCCATTATTTCTCGTAAAAAGTAAAGGATAAAAAATGGTTATTGTGGGTTATCCCTAAGAGATAGACATATACCATCGCAGACTTTTTCGTAGACCTTTTTAAGGAGTACAATACTGTAGTACATTATTTTGATCTATATCGTAGGGTTCAGCCAGCGTTTGCGATGTAAGCGCAAAAAATGTATATACATATAAACCTTCCTCTTGAATCACTCTATCTATTAAAAAAAACCGCATCAAAATNTCGCCGCATCAAAATCCGTTGCGTACTTTTAAAGATCTAAGCATACATAGGGACAGACAGACAGCGGGAAGTGGCTTTGTTTTATACTATGTAGTGATTTAGTGATGAGTTTAAAAAAAAACAATAATTGCCTTTTCCAAAACTGTCATTCATAAAAATGGAAGACGGAAGAGAATTGAGTGATTGCTATAGGCGATCGATTTCCTTTGCAACCTAGTAAGGGATACCAATCGTGAGACAGGTGTTTCTTTGTATTCTATAAATGGCATACCTGACCATTCCTCAAAGAACAATCAACATCAAACGCGGTTATCGGCAAGTCTTTGAAACCCTGTGACTGTTCAAAAACTGTAATTTAGCGTCGTTGATTTTCACAACAGTATATTAAAGTTTGTTTGTCCGTATGATTCGGATATGTGATCCATCTTGGCCGCCAACACCGTCTACTAAAACGTCTGCTCTTGTTATGTGGGCGTTACTCAACCTTTTTTCTAAACTAAATGCTGTTCAGTGTTTTTTGGTAAACGGTGCCAAATTGTATAATTTTTACATCGGCTCTAGGCGAGGGCAGACAGAGTAAATTGGTCTGATTTTTTTTTTCAAATTATTAGGTGTATGTGATTCAACGATATATTTCGAAGGAAACCAAATAAATGATTCGCAAAAAACGGTCCTTTCAAGGTTTCTATTTGTGTTTGTCCAATTTTTGTTTTGGCAGTTTATTTGTTGGCCAGTGTCGTCTATAATGGATATTTTCCTCGATTGTACAAATATTTGTGATCGTGCCCGAAGCACCTCCCCAGAGTTTAGCGGAGATACCGCCATTACGTTAAGCCGTCTGCAAATATATTGACTGACTATTTATATTTATTTAATTTTACAAATATCATTGTTGTTTTGCTAGCGTATGTTTGATAAAATAATTAGCACGATTAGCACGTGTGAGGTTTATTAGAATGTTTACATCTAACATCATAAAGTGTATCTATTGTTCATTTGAAATGACGTAATTCATGTAAATNTACGTGTGAGGTTTATTATGTTTACATCTAACATCATAAAGTGTATCTATTGTTCATTTGAAATGACGTAATTCATGTAAATTGAATTTATCGTCTGTTCGGTCTCTTCCTTTTTAGGGTTCCGTAGTCAACAAGAAACCCTTATAGTTTCGCCATGTCCGTCTGTCTGTCTGTCCGTCCGCGGTTTAGCTCAGAGACGCTTAGCGATATAATGTTGAAATTTGGGTAAAATAAAATCTTGATATACATTTTTTATGGTATACCCCCTACATAAAGTGGCAATGTTTTTTTTATCGTATACTTCATGGTATGGGTAACCCTCAATGTTTTCAAATATTGAGAGCTAAAACCATTTTTCCATCAAAGAATCCGTTTGCGAAATATTAAGCTTTAAAGTGCTTATTATTATTAGAGTCAAGAGTCCCTCTGCCAGCTAAACGGTTGTTTTTGGAGACGTGAAAAAAAACATAGTAAATAAAAAATAAATATAAAACGAATTTAAAAGGAAAACTATCACCGCTACCTAGGCTTAACGAGTTAATGAGTAATAGTCGACCAACTTACAAAATGGAACTGGGTAAGTCAAAAAATCCTAATATAATTCCATAGAAAATGACTTAAAACCAAGTGCATTTGTAACTTTGCAATGTAATAATTGTTAGGTACTTTTTACTATTTTTCTGGCTTAGGAGACATGGTTTAGGAGACGGATAAATACGGAACCCTACACTGTGCGTTGTCCGACACGCACTTGGCCGGTTTTAATATTTAGTGGGTTGATTTAACTCCACCGATGTAGATTAGCTTTGAAATATTGATTTTTGGTTTTGTTTGACCACTATCTCACCTGATGATAAGCAATCATCTGGTCGCGGTATTTAGAAGTGAGAACGCTTGACTAGCAGTAATTAATTCTTCAAACCTATTTATTCTTGAAGTGGATCCCTAAAGCATGAACTAGGTTAATATCGGCAGACATAACTTCTGTTCCACGACTTTTTTTTCCCCTGTATCCTAGTTGTGGGAACATTACAGGCCAATAATGTTCCCACATGTGTTGTTGTCTCTGGTATCTATGACCTAGACTAGAGTCAAGAGCAAACCAATATTAAATAAAAAAATTAAAAAAAAAGCTAGTTCTCATCACCCACGGCTTTCATTTTGGGCTAAGTCGGTTTTACTTTTCTTTCCGGTGGTTTCAACTTCCTTTCTGCCTTTCCTTCGTTTCTGCTGCCAAGATCTGTATGATTCAATGCAGCTGCATCGAGGTTTTACCTACCCATTATCCTGTGCAGGTACACATCATGAAAATAGTTATTTATTATACTAGTGTGGTAAGTTGGTTTTTACAAATGAGTAGACGAATGTAAGCCCGAGACGAAGTCGAGGCCAATTATGGCATTTAAAAAAAACCGTAAAGAATACGCATGGCGCTATACACCGAGGAGTGCGGTAAAAAAGGTACTTAGATGAGAGTACCTATTTTTTCCGTTTAATTTTTAACTTTCGTACAATGTATCCAGGCTAAATGCATTTTTTGAGCAAATGTGTTGAAAAATATTTACAGTGTATTATGCGTAGACTTGCAATTAAAACCATGCAAGTCATCATCCGTGGCCTACTTTTACATAATTGATACCTTTTTGCTTCACATTTTCCTGAAACGCATAATGACTTGCATGATATGCATGTAGTAATATTATTTTATATTGTAACTAGGTGCTGTCACCAGGCGATGATTTATCTTCGTGTAAAACTTGAGGTAAATAATATTGTGGCGTTGGTGTTTTATCCTTTCTCTAACTCTTTCCTCAACTTTCAAACTCCGGGATGTACTGAGATATCTTTACTTTGCCCTACCCCCTTAGGAATCGAAACCCAGGACTTGACACTCAGCAGTCACTTCTACATGTTCAAGCATAGATATGAAAGGTGAATAGGTGCTTGATCCTTATAAAGTTCTACTTTAAAAGATCCTTTAAAAATGAGATGTAGAAATTTTTCGAGATTCTTTAGAAATTGCACTTGTTTTTCTCTGGAGGTTACGACTTAGCACATAGGTAGTCCTTTAGTTTTGACGTATACATATGTAAGCATGAGCACTATGAGGGAGCTTAAAACATCTCAAAGACATTTCTTAGTTCTTAAGTTCTTTGCTCAGGGCTCGAGTCCTATTACCTACGAGTTACGAGAAAGATTGTTGGTGCGCCCGCGCAGCGGTTGACGTAAGATAGCGCACATCCACGGAATTGATTTAATCTGAGTCAATATTGACGCGGAGGCGTTGTGGGAACCGCACAGTGTGCACAGGTGGGCTTTCTGAACTCACCTACAGGCTGTTTAAAATACAACCTGATGTTTATCACCATCCTTTTTGCTAGGCGTTAGGTATTACTTATAGATATGATTTATGGTAAAAGTAAGTTATAAAAATACCCAAAACAACAACTGTTCGGTACATTTTTGTTCGGATAACTTGAAAAAATGCAGGGGAAAAATTATTGAAACAAATCAGGCGTATAATTTAAGTATTTTCTGCTAGGATTGTCTGCTATTAAATGCTACATCATATGAGGTATTGTACCTTTTTTTTTTAAATTCCGCAACCCTGGCAGAGGTATTGTACCTTACAACATATTTTTTGATTGCTTACATGTGCCATATTTTTTAAACTTTTGGAATCGGAGTAAGTATGTATTTGTTGCTTCGCCCTGTAAAGGCAACCATTACTTACATATTTTAATAATAAGTGTTCTAATTTATTTAATTAATTTTATTTAATAACGGATGCCATTTCTCATTATTAGATACGAATCGAGTTAAAGGATACAGCTACGGTACAGTTTATTGAAATTACTGTCAGAGAAACCCATTTAAACCTGAATTTATATATCGAGATAATTTGAAACCATCGCTACCAATCCAAGTATTGACTTTAGTGTTTAGTTGATTTTTAAGTGACCATATTTATTAAAAAGGCCATTAAAGAAGTATGATTTGCGATGAAATTTTAAATTTGTAGTTTATGAAATATATTTTAAATTTCGATAATCATCTCGAATTCTGTATTCAAATTAGGTCTGTTAACTGAGGTAAAATTAACAATCATTTTCATACGATCAATATATATTTTTTCTAATCACAATTGTTTTTTACCAGGCCTATTGTTTTAAATAATGACCTGTTTAATTTGCTGTTACCAAAGGTCAAGACATCGAGTTATCTCTTAGCTTATACCTGCAATCTTTTATCGTTCAGTTATTATCAAGTATTATCAACATTGGCAGTTGTTGTCAGGTGAGCTTTGAGGAGTGCAACGGAGATGTTGGAAAAGATAAAAATAAACTACTGTTTTCCAGGAAATAGACATTTTTGTCTGAAGTGCCATAGTAAACAATTTGGAATACATACAATATTTGATTGGCTGGGCTTGATTAGTGTGAGTGTGGCTGTCAGCAGGATTCGCACCTACCTATGTTTTATTATTCGTTGTCCGTNAGATAAAAATAAACTACTGTTTTCCAGGAAATAGACATTTTTGTCTGAAGTGCCATAGTAAACAATTTGGAATACATACAATATTTGATTGGCTGGGCTTGATTAGTGTGAGTGTGGCTGTCAGCAGGATTCGCACCTACCTATGTTTTATTATTCGTTGTCCGTCAACATTTAAGGTAAACTGTCAAAACTCTTACATCTACGCAGCTCTAAGGAAAAGTCATCATCTACCTAGCCTTTATTACAATTGTATTGGGGTTGGCTGTGGAGCTCGTGGCTAAAATATAACAGCGGGTCGATCTTCAAGGTTAAGCAACGTTTGCCGATACCGGTTACACGGTTGTTCTGTGGACCTGGTAACTGGGTAGCTTGGCAAAACAATACTGGTGTCAGATTTTCTGGCTTCTGACAATCCGTATCGACTGTCAAAGATCTTCAAATGACAGCGAAGAGTCTCGGTATGTAATGGATGGTTGGCATGGTCACCCATCCACAGACCGACCTTGGCTGGCTTTAAAGAAAAGAAGGTGAGAAAATATCAGTGATCTGCAACATATTTTTTTTCCCTTTAATACCATTTAAACCAATCCCACACCAAGCATCGGAGTTACATAGAATATAATGAGGAAACACAGCAAAGGAAAAGGCTCTGAAGTTGCTCCCACGTTCAAAAAAGAGGACACCCTATATCTGCGGTCGCCGTTAAAAAGGTTAAAAATAAAATAAACACGTAATGTACACGAAATACCTGAATTTAAAGTTTATTGGCCACTTACAGGAAACACCTGCGAACATTCCTGTATATTTTCATAGAAGAATAATATCTTAGCACAGAATCTAGGTTGAACGGCGTATTTTACGAAATATCGTGTA
This sequence comes from Mamestra configurata, assembly GCA_002192655.3. NCBI lineage: Eukaryota > Metazoa > Arthropoda > Insecta > Lepidoptera > Noctuidae > Mamestra > Mamestra configurata. Next base: position 14,907 of record NDFZ01002236.1, read on the forward strand.
AGCAGTAGCAAGATGACAATCGGTGTTGATTGTGTCACTGATATGACTGTTATTTTGTTTGTGAACAAGAAAATGTTTGATAAAATCTCTTGTAGGTGCCTATCAACCTACGAACAAAGATGCTATCAGTTTTGCACGCGTTTAAAAAAGCTTTGAGAGTGGGGTGGAAAAAGGCTTGTTTTGCACACCAGTTTAGCAGAAACAAACTCACAAATAAAAGTAGTGACTCATACTGAACATTCATTTACACACACAATCTGCACAAAGGAACTAGCCTTTTGCTGCGGCTTGGTCCCCCTGGCCTATCCCATAGGAACAATGCATTTTCCTGAGATACCTAAAAAGTAGTCTGATGGTACACAGCGGTGAAATAATTTTCGTAATTGGACCAGGGTGTCTACTTCCACAGATAACCTCCTTCAAACAAACAATGTTAGCTCCGTATTATAGGTAGGTAATATTCAGTAGTATATAATAGATAAGAGCATATATCGAGAACGACTTTCGATTCAGGGGCGCTACTGTGACGTCTTAAAAACTATCATGATTTTGTTGTGGGAGGGAGACGGAGTTATATAAGACACATAGCACCATCCCTTTTTCGTAAAGATGTCATGCTGTCATTGGTTCGTCATAGTTTAGTTGAAAACCAGCGTCAGCGTCAGCCAACTACTAGTTGTCTGGCGTTTTGCTGAACTGGACCTATTTTTGTTCATACATTATATGTATCTGTGTGTCAAATAAACGTGCTTTCTTTGGCCCCACGATTATATGATCAGCTGCACAAAGAATGATCTGTCTCAATATAGATACCTACATTGTTTCCCATCCATTCATGTTACATTCTAAGAGAGTCATTCAAGTATACATAGTAGTACTAATGAAATACTCAGCAGCTCAGCTCATCCTACAACGGATACACGTTACATGACGGCATTTATTTTCAAACATTTATATTTTAAACGCTGTCGGCGGAGGCACCGCCAGTGGGCAGCGGTCTCGAGAAAATTGTCATTTTCCTGCCAGCAGGTGGCGTGCGTTGCAAATTTTCTACGTCTAATGAGCACGCAACACACCTGCCCACTTTATTACAAGCTAAAGGCAGGTTTACACGAAGACAGTGCGCTGGTAGAGCCAGCGCACTGTCTTCGTGTAAACCTGCCTTGCCCGTGATATTCATACAAGGCCAGTTACTGTTATGTCTGTTGTTTTTTTTGGAGCGTGGTTTGAGAAGGATGCGGGCTTAGGTCAGAAAAAAAGCCGGGGGCTCCAAGAAATCGTCAAGAAATGCTGTTTACACGGGGGTAATACTAAGCCGGCAGAAGCTGCTAGTCTAATTGGCTGCTAGCGCCGGAGCTGGCTTCGTGTAAACCTGCCTTAAGCCCCTAGTACTGATTTTACAACAGTTTTTGCATCATAATATCATCGAGGATTTCCTGCAGTAGACAAAGTTAATGACTTCGTATAGCCATAAGATAAAATTTATTAATATTGCTATTTGTACCGTATTAGCTGTGATTTGTGGTTTATCCGTTTATCGATGCTATTATGTTATCTGAGCTCAGCTGATTTTTATTTACATTGTAATTACTGTGACGATACAATCAGTGCTGTTAATTGCGAAATCAAGTTAATTCCTTTTCTGATTATAAAACGTAATTCTTTTAATTGTTAATATCTGCGATTAACGAGTGCTTAACAAAATTAAAGATTCTACAAAGATTTAAATATCCAGATCCAAATTAAATTCTTGAAAATCGAATCAGTTTATTCGACACATAAAATCTATAACAGCTCATTTAAAGGTCAATCGGCAAGCCATTCAAGAAATTCTAAATAGAGAAGTGACACGTGTATCCTATGTGTTATTACGTTATATTTAATGATCGGCGTATGATTGTGATTGGAGGCGGGAAGCAGGTGGTCGGCGAGGCCACAGTCTCCACATTTCCTATTAGAATCGTGTTAGAGACTCCATTCCGTAATTATTGGTCGGCAGGTGGCTCGACTGCTCGAGCCTCGACGTACTTTCTTATCTACTCGCTTCAGATAACGGATACCCATATATTTTTGTTTCGCCGTAATTTACTATCTGTTCCGCGCTTAAATGATTTCTCGTTCGCTTAGATAACGTTTTGTGTTATTGTTTTCGGTTCATTTGAGGCGGGGTGTGTGACGATATCTTCTGTTTGATAAATAAATGTTTAAATCGACTGATATGGTGATGA
>NDFZ01002237.1:0-17137 GCA_002192655.3 Mamestra configurata
GTCATGTTAGAAAATAGGGCTTTTGTGCAACGATGCGATTAATTAGATTTTAATTGGGGTGTACCTACCTACCACAAATTCTAGACACGTTTAGAATATCTGGCAATTCACACATGTGAAATTTGGAGCAAGGAGTCTTTTGAAAGATTCCTGGAAGTGTTTGAGTGTGTTTGAGATAACATCTTGAGAGTTTTTGTTGAAATTGAAGATATAGAATAATTATTGCTTTAAAATATATTCACTACTTTAGTTGACGAGAAAAGCTTTTAGAACGGAGCTTGTTTTGTGTAATGAGTGCTGGTTTATTTCACAACTTCTCACATCTTAAGATCAATGAAACCTCCTTATGAAATATTTTAGAAACATACTTTTATTCTTAGGTATAAAACTGGACGAAACTCTGCATGCGTACAATATGTAAAGGTTTAACTAATGTCTTATTTAATCAAATAGAGTTCTGACAAAAGGAACGCCGAAGCCGTCATCGCCTGAATAGACGTATCTTTACATAATAGTCCCCTTTCCTGAACCTTGATTTCGATAGCTATTGTGAAAGAACTAAGCGAACAAAGAAACGTCAATAATAGAATGAACGATAAGAAAAGGTGAGGTATTAACTTGGAAAATTGTAAGAAAAACCGAGGTCTATTGACGGAAAAATAAGCTGGCATTATCTTTTGGAAGTTTACGGAAAGATTAAAAAGAATATACAAAAAAAATTGAAGATATTATTATCCTAGTCCTAAACTTCAGAAAAATACCAGCCCTTTTCATAGAGAGATTGTGAGTCACTGTATCCCACGAAACATACTGGCAATAAAGGTATTTTGAATGGGTGTGTAACGTTTGATTGGAACTTGCCTAATTCGTACCCCTTAAGAGAAAACATATCATATTTAGAAAATTAGAAAAGATAAATTGGTTTCAATTAAAAGTAATTTTAGTTTGCTAAATGCTTTATTAGTTCTATATTCAAATTTAAAATAAATCTTAAAAACTTCTCAAAAAAAAACAATTAAAAAAAAAAACTAAAAAAGTACGATTTAAGACTATTCATCCCAAATCGTACTGCTATATCCTTAATTCGTACTTTGAGATCTATTCATTGGTATACAGTATTGAGAATCAGCATCATAATCAACAATGTGTTATTAAAACAAGTAGTAATTCTTAACAAATTCGACGGATGGTCTTCGCCAATTCTCGGCAATCATCGCAGTTATAATCTTTGGTTTTTTTATTGGTTCCTGCACAAAGTTCCCACGTTTCACATTGTGTGCACTGGAACGCCTTTTAAAGCAAGCCTTTTAAATGTCGTCTAAATGTCGGTTTTGGTATTTTAAATACACGACAAACTTCATTGAATTTTAAATCCCCATTATTATATTTTTTAATCGCTTCTTCCATATCTTCTTTACTCCAAGAATAATATTTTCTTTTTATCATGGCGTTCTAAAATAGAAAATAATTATGTTTAATATATTTTTATCTTTTGTGGTTATTTTTCCTATCAATAATATCATAAAAAAAAACTTATCATAAACAGTTTAAGAATTGGTAAATTATCAAATACAGATTCATAAATAGTTTTCCTAAATCGTACCAGTACGTTTTAAGAATTTAACTCGAGTACGAAATAGGAGCAAGAGACAAACAAATTTTAAATTTACCGCCAAAAAAATTGACAACTGTTACGAGTTTGATAACACGTCAGATGAATTTGCAAAGATACACAAGAATACGTGTCAAATCGTAAAATAGATTATACACGAACTTATTTGAATAAAACTCTTACGAAATGTGTAAAAATATTACAACAATAGTTGAAAAAAACTTACTTTTTCAATATTTTTGTCGAGAGCAGCTTCACAGGTGTCATCTGTCAGGTGGTGAAATGGCCGACTGTTATTTCTATTTTTTGACACTAGAGGCGCTGATAGCTGTTACCAAAGCCGAGTTTTAAGTGGAGTACGATTTTGGCGTAAGTACGAATTAGGCTAGTTTACCTAATAACAAGAGTTCTAATGATCATATGACCTAATTTCATTTAATATACTTTTGTTTAATATAACGGTCAACTGATATAATTAACTATTGATATAATTTCATTTTACCTCATTTTTATGGCAAAATGAACATTTTACATAATGCACTTTGAAATAATATTAAATTAGTATAATATTTAGTTACTATAAAATTCAACATCTATAAGTAACGTTTAATATAATTTTACTTGTACTTAAATATGTAGGTCGAATCTGTTCCAAAACCGAATCGGGGCACCCCGACTTTACGTAGTCTTTTGGCGGCTACCCCAAGACTGTATATAAAAACCGGAGGCGCGAAGGGAGAGCAACCCCCGCGCGCTGTAACAAAGCATTGGTACCTATCCTTTGTTACGTAAGGGCAAAGGGGTTGCACTTCCCGCAACGCCGAAACGATGCAGAAGACAATTTAGTGTATTGAGGTTAGGTTACAATCATTTATTTTTCTCCAGAGCGGTGCGTTACCGTAGAAAATTAGTTACATCAAAATTAGGTCAGATGAACTTTATATAAAAATTGATAATTATATGAAAAGAACGTTATACTAAATGTTATTAGAGCAAGTGAAGGTTATATAAAATATAACATTAGATCACATGAAACTAGGTTACTTAAGTATATGTTTTTATGGCATATGAAAATTATACCATGTGATCCTTATTTCAAGTGATAGTATACTATCTGTTATTATACCANTATGTTTTTATAGCATATGAAAATTATACCATGTGATCCTTATTTCAAGTGATAGTATACTATCTGTTATTATACCAAACATTACACACCCATTTTGAATATAGAACACAAATAAAAAAGATGGCGTCCTCATTCGCTTCCCCAGAACAGGTCTCCAACAGGGCAGACACGTTTTACAACTGTTAAAGTTTTTCTCACGTTGTGGGACATGGAATACATTCGAGGAGCTACTAAACTCGTTACTATAAGTAGAGAGCAGCAAAACAGCTTGACTTTTCCACTTTTATTTCTTTTCTACATGAAAAATAAACCTTCTTAAAGGAAACTGTAACATTTTTTTTACTGTTCTCAGTAAAATGGAAGAAAATTCTTTGTTAAACCTTATATTAAATCTTAAGAGCCATTGTGAGAAAGAATTTGGTAATATTAAAGCTTACGCGTTCCAAATTCCATACGCCTAGTTGCAAGGGTTTTAGCTGAGTATCTTATAGATGGGCTCAGGGTTTCGATTGCTCGTAAATTAAACTGCTCTGGGCAACGGTCTTTGTTTGGGCAGCCTTCGGTTACGCTGAGCTTGTGATCAAAGATATTCCCATAATTTTAGGCTTTGTACTTAAGAAGTGTCTCCTGATTTTACAAGGTAAATCCTTATCCACACTAATATTATAAATGCGAATATGATGGTTGTTTGTACCTAACGCTTTCAAGCCTAAATCGCCAAACCGATTTTGATAAATTGAGAGGGGGAGAGAGAGGGAGACACGGTTAAAGATTTTTTTTTGCGAAAGTCTACATTAGTGCTGGTTGTTTATTTATAATTATAGATATACATATAGGTATTTTCCATGGTAGTGCCCTTAAAATACGCATGACGTACAGTTATCGAAAAATATATTTTTCATACATTCGCTGTAATATTTATTTTGACGTTAACATTCGGATTGCAGCGTGAAACACGTGAACAGGTAGTGATTTACAGTTTAAATTTATTTAGCATCCTCTAGTTATAAATTGCCATAGTAAACACAAAGAAATTCCCGGTTGCATGTCATGTTATGATGTCAAACGTGAAGTTTTGTGTCACGTGTTAATATTATTTTAGCGTATTCAAATCATTTTCTAGTTTTAGCCAGTTCACAATGAGTTACGTGTAGTCGACTCGTAATAAAGTTAGTTTCAGTAATCCGAAAATAAACCATACCTACTAAATTGGATTAGGTAAGTACAAAACTCACGTGCTGGGACACGGATTAATAGCACCGCTTTTTACCCACTAAATAGGTAATTCACGATCCAATTAGGTACAGTAAATAGCAAAGTAAAATATCACGGGGCACGCCAGAATCGAATGATCCTATTAATTTAAATCACTCGAGATGGTTTGGAATCGAATGAAATATCAAATAATATTCTGTTACGAGCGATTTTATTGGAAAAATCTGAGATGAGTGGCTGAGTGTGTGTCGTGAATTTCTTATAGCTATACTTATAACTATAGTGGAATATATTGAGTTTGTTTATTTTCTTGCTTTTAGCGTCCCGCACTAAAAGGGGCAGTTATGGCGCGATTCGATTATCGGGAGGATGCTGACATAGGATCACCTTTCCGAATCCGATCGGAAAATCTGACGCTTCTGTTTTCTTCATCTAGCGTTTCTTTAACGAGAAAATGTGTGACATAATTGACATCGATCATCTCATCAATCATAATTTATTAAGATTTTCTGGTTTAGTGTACAGAGTTACAGACGCCAGCACATCAAGCTACAAGCTGTCAAATTTCTTTAATAGATTTTCAACTGTATCGCTAAAGCATTAGGTTCAAGGTTGGTTGGGAAAATTTGACAGTTTCGGGTAGCTTGACGTGCTGGCGTCTGTACTCGGATTCAATACTCGAAATAATTTCAACCCAATCGCCACTAACTTAACTATCGACTCAGTGATCATTTGAAATCAAAAGCCGCGAAAAAATGCTTGCAATGATAATTTAACTTTGTCTTGTTTGGCTGCTCCAAAATTTGACAGTTCTCGTGTTCTAAATTCAAATATACATTGATACTTTTATGATTAACGTCACTCTTGGGAGCAAGGGAGTTGCCGTTGGCACATTTATACAGTAGCATTGTGCCACAAACCTTCTAATGTAAACGGTACAAGCCGTACAAGGGTAAATCAATCCGGGGCTAATATTTGCTAAGCTTTGTTAGGCGGGGCTGGCTGGATAGAATGACAGGTCAATATAACCGTCGAACTTATAATAGCTAGAAAAGAATTATAAAATATTTTCGTCTGTTTTTCTAGATTGTCAATCATTGATTTTTTACGGCTAACTAAATATTTGTGCGTGGAGTTTGTACGAGCCTTTTTTGTAGGTACAAATATGTATGGTGCTACAAAAATCAGGAGGTACCTAGGTATACCTAGGTACCTCCTGATATGTATGGTATATTATTATGGATTATACATATGGTAGCTTGATGTTATAAACTACTGATTGATTAAACAGCTTGTGTTTTTGACATTCAAGTTTCAAAATGTGTAAGTTTACTAAATTGTCACGTGGACACCAAGTAAATTGACGTCGAGGCTGTAAACGTAGTGTCAGTTTTCGTCAATGGCCGATAAACTGTCAATGAATATCGTTAATAACAACAGTAGATACCGTCTATTGCTAATTTGAGGAGGGGTTGTCCAATGTCACCTGTGCTCTATTTATAGCCCGGCTTGACGTTCATGTTCCAACCCGACTATACAATATACATACATACGTAGTCTGTTACAGTCCTACTCGTACACTATTGTTGCTGCCGTGAAGTTTCGTCAAGCTGCCGTCTTTGTGGAGGTGACACAATATAAAAATATTTTTATAAACGTAGGCAAGCCTTGGCAACACAAACTGGAAGTATTCTGAAGTTTGTTTACTATTATATCTGGCCAGTTGGCGAAACAATTGCCATTATATATCTTTGAATTTGAGGGTTTTTATTGCGGATGAAATTGAAATGGAACGCAGTTTTACAGAATGATCTACAGTACCATTGTATTTTTCTATGACATCTGATCCAGTAACGTCAATTGTCCACCAAGAGCATGGGGATTTATTGACCATGCCATGGAATATTCCATAGATACCCACGGCTCATCTAGATGGTACCTCATACCTACCGCATTTATCCATTAATATAAAGTGCTCATCCCGCGCTAATCACACCTTCCGGTACCTACATTAAATGATGGTCGAGTCAGATGATTGGCGCTGACGACCATTGTCAATTATATGTATATTTGCAATGGCAACATTATTACGCGATAGATACGCAGTACAACGAAGAAAAAAGTAGGAATCTGATTTTTTGAATTTGGAAAATGGAAATCCAGCTGCTGTTTAGTGAGTTCCAATGGAAAATGAAATAGAGTTCTGTATGAAAAAAGAACTCAGCAGAAAATTACAGCTTATTTTGTTTGCTTGCTGCGTTGCAAACCTTGAACGTTTCAAACGTTAAAAAAACCCTTCACAATCATTTCGTTGCACTACAGTTCCAATTCGGAACATCACTCAGACTTGTTTACACACATCTAAGTGTACACATTCAAATTGTATTGCGTATATGTCACCGCATTCAAATGAGCCAGCAAATAAGTACGTCAATAGTAAATCCTCTTAGCTCGTTGAGCGTGTTTTAATACTGTTCATGTATTGTGGTAGTTCATTATGGGGCTTGCTTACTGAAGCCCTGAAGCCCTACAGGGTTACGGCCGAGGTCGCAGTATGCCTTACGCGCGTGACCAAATGATTAATGTTGCCAGTTAGAAAATATTTGTAAGAAAATATTGTTTCTGAGGAGGTTGTTAGTAAAAAGTGTTAATTAGCTGGTTTTTTTATTGGGTACTTAACAAGTGGTGTTCGTGTTTTTCTTAAGGCCAAGCCGATAAGCAATTTGTTAGTGCCAAAGAGTGAATTGGAAGAGAAATGTATCGATTTTAGAGAAGAAACTTGTTCAAATCGCTTGCAGATTAAAAAAATAATATTGTTAGTTAGTTGTCAGTATCTACCTACCAAACTCAGTTTTTACTTTTCCGTCTGAAAAATTGTCATTTGTTATCTGATTTAAAAATCAGTGTATAAAAACCACACGGTAAACTTTTCAAAATGGCGACGTGCTGACCACCTGGGCCTCATGTACCCTGCGTCAACTTTTTAATCGGTCAGATCTCGGTAAGCAGAAGTGTGCATCACAATATTTAGTTTACGATAACAACAGACAAGAGTATGCGAAGATTGATTGTATGTTTTTTATAGTGTAATTTTTTAAGAAGCCATAGGTAGTCATGTTCTTTATTCTGTCCGAATCTTGTCTGTTCCTAATTACTTGACGAATTTTGTAAAAATGGGAAAAACAGCACTGCGTGTAAATCTTGTTATCAGACTTTACCCTGGAAACTAGCCCAATAAACTACTTGGGCAGATAAAGACAGTATATTATGTGAATAAAGTGGTGTTTGTTGTTGAAAATACTAAATCATCATTCTCACAGCTCGAATTAGCCCACTATTGGCTATGTTTAGGGCTTTCATCTGTATGCCAAACGAGCTATAGCTTCGTTGAATCACAATATAAATAATTTTGAAATAGGTCCCTATTACATTACCACATCAGAGAAAGATGCAGTCAAAACAGATGATAAACGCTGCTTGCACCTCACAGAATATTATTATTATGAGAGAGTGTCCTAATAATAATTAGGTATAAATAATTCTGGCATCTCTCAGGGTCGAAATGTAGGGCAGAGTCTATTTAAAATTAAAATGTAGGACAAACCACGAAACTGCAGTCGCGGTTGGACAGTTTAAAACTGTTCACTTTATTTAGATCCAGGTGACGTCACGGTTATATAAATAGATTATGCCAATGTTTGGATGCTGTAGGTATGCAAATCTTGGCAAAATCGATAGGCTTTGCAGTTGAACTTGCTACTGTTGAGCTTCGCTACACTGTACCTACTTGAATTTACCTATAATTCGAGATAATATCAATTTACCGCCACTTTGTATTTTAAGTGACAATTTGTGTTAACACTCCCAAAAAAGAATGCTAATATAAAGTTCGCTGTCCTATCCATAGATGATACACTATTAAAATAGCTTTTCCATCTTGAATTCTAAATTGAAATATAGAAACCACCAAACTTTAGTTTAAAACAGAGAACGTAAGCAATAATCTAAAAGCAAATGGTCCAAACCTTTGATTCTAACCCAGTTCACCATTTAATAAAAAAAGGAATGGTGGATGACTGAATTTATGCAGTTCGTTCTTCAATCCAATCAATCTCACTTAAAGTGGGGACATTATTTGGCAGATGTCTTGATAACCTGATTAACCTTCATATCCCGTCTTCACTTGAAACGATTTTATTAGTGAGTAAGCATATCTTTTAACGCAGCCGGCATTTTGACTAACCTACAGAGAAGTTGAAAAAGTTTAGTGCTAAAACTATTCATGCCAAAATGATGATAAATGCGTCCACATACCTACCTACTTATCATTTCTGAAGAAAAGATTTATAATATCTAGACTAGTTCGCACATTCATAACTGCTATACATAAATCAGACGATATCTGATCAAAGAATAGTAACTATTTAAAAAGAATTGATAAAGCTATGCAGACGGAAAAAAAAAACAATTACGGGATATACCTAGGCGAAACCATTTACACGCTATAGAAAAATAAATAAAAATTATGTCCGGAACATGAAAGAAAACAACACTTATTAAAATTTAAAAGAGGTGGTTTTAATGTTTTGTAAGAAGTGATCTTAGGAAATAATGATTCGCTTATGATATTAATTTCTGGAAAGCTACATTTACTACTTTTTTTTTTACTTTTGATAGGCTCGCGTTTGACCACTATCCAAAAACTACAATATTTGATATGTAAGAAAAGAAGAAAGAAAAAGAGTTTGTTGTTGGTAAGCATGTTATTCTGAAAAAATGCATGGTCCTGTGGGTCGCGGAAAAAAGTTTTTATTCAATAAAAACACAAAAAAGCTTCGACTAGGTCAATCAGATCATAGTGACAAACACAAGAGGATCATTTATCTTCCTGTCCTGTCTGGAACCTGCTTTATCACGCTTTAGCAGACGATTAATAAATTAAGCAAGAAAGCTTCAAGCTTACGCGTTCAGCAATATTATTCAGGGTCACGGCTTTCGTGATTACATCTTATTAGAACTTACTAGGCAATCGAAAACCTACTAAGAGTTTACGATAATCGAGCAGAAACAAAAATCCATTTTCTTTTTTTTTTCAATACGGAATGCGCCTACGGTGGCGGTGCTACGGACCTACGGTACTTAGTCGTAGCATAGTAGTCAGGTTGTCTTTGCTTTAATTGTTTTTAATCCGTTTTAATATTCTGGTAGGCAGCTGTTTTGCGTGATAAGTGTCGGTAAGGTTAATTGAGTAATATTGTATAGTTAGTTTAATTGTCGTTATGTTTGCAATACCTAAAAGTTATCAAACAATAGTTTTAATTGTAAGTACGTTGAAATAACAAGTAATAGAAAAAAACTGAACTAAAGTGTTTGTTACATTTTTTAGTTCAGTTTTTTTTCCGAACTCTGAAAAGATCAAATAGCGATTTGTGAAGCTATTAATTGATTACATGCACTTACGTAAAATACACATTTTATTAATACATTGCCTGAAAATGTAAACCAATAAAAGAACAAATAATGCTCTTGCGTAAAAATAGGTTGACCGGGGTATAACCTGGTTACTGCGATTGTGTAATTTATTCGGGTGTCGAAAAGGCCACATCTGCTGAGCGTAATGTAAACATTTATTTAATCTTCAAAGACATAATGCTAGCTTCGAGTTTTAGTAGTAGAAGTACGCGATTTATTTCGTGTTTAGCAGACATAATATGGTAAATTGTGAAGTCGTGGCGTGCTAAAGGAACGGGTCTGAATGGTGGGTCTCCTGAAATTAGTCGTTTTGCGTGAAAGCCGTGACCCTCGGCTGCGAAGGTCGGTACCGTGGCAGTCGGCGACGTAGCCTTTGCCTAACTTATACAACTGAACATGAAGACTTTGTGTCAACCTCTTTTACATGCGCTTTGGAGGTTCGTTTCTTTATATTTATTAAAATACCTAATTATGCAGTCGCATAGTTGTTACAGATTCTACGTGGCTGAAACTTTAAATTAATATAAATGTACTGAGAATAAACTTTGCCATGATTGCTGCTTTCACATTTGTCTTATTTTTCAGCAAGATACGAGAAAAGTTTTGAAATTTCTTGTACATATCACAGAAGTTGTATGATTATGTTCAAATACAAATGAACTAAATGCACCCAGAATGGACGTAGTACTAATATTGTGTTATGTGGGCTAGAGCGAATGGTGTTTATGTTACAGTAACATAAAATAAAATAGGCCGCACGTAACACTCAATGTTTTCTTGTTTTATTGCCTTTATTACTTACAGATTAAGATTGCAGGTGGTATTTGTAATTTTGTATCAAGGAAAAATCTTTTACTGCTCTCTGCATTGAAATTTTTCCATAACAACCTGGAAACCTGGTTTAAGTTGCAGAAATTGACTAATGTGACCCCATGATGAATTGGCCTAGATCCATTTGAGGAAACGGATGTTTATCAGTGAATAAACCTTTATAACTTTGATGATTTGATTACTGCTATAGTACCAATATCTGCGGCGGAAACGAAGCGAGCGAATAAATATTTAGGAGTTCAAACTTCAATTGATATGTACTCTAGAAGAATTCACGGTATGCTCACGGAATTTAAATATAGTGTGGTGTAGGAACACGTGATTCTAGTACTAATAAGTAGTTGCGTAATTATATGGGTTTTAACAGATATCTTTAACTTAAATCAAAGCTTATAATGGAAATGAAATTTTATCATCTCATTGTCAGAAGATAAAGTGATAAAGACGTAAATAATAATGATAATTTGACCTATTATTCCAACAATATAGGAGCTAAAATAAAAGTCCACAAAAATAATAAAAGAAAATAACCAAACAAAGAGAAAGCCTCAATCACCATACCAGAAAGCGATCTCAAAGAAAATGGACAATTAAAACTGAAAGAAATTCATTTGCATTTAATTAACATTTTTGTATTTTATGCAAATTGGATCTGTGGCGGCCTGAACACCCCGCAATGCGATGCTCAACACTGCAAAGGGCAGATTTCACCGCGTTCAATTAAAACGCTAACACGCGATTCTCGTTTAACGTTTTCCCGGCAATTTTCTTACACGCATACTCTTAATCACCAAATTACGTAAGAAACAAAACACGTCAGATTTCAAATGATCGATGGAAGTGAAAATGTGTTTCAAGATCTTTGTAGAAGTATCTAGAATTGAGTTTAAGGTAAAGCGTCCCGAAAATAACATTGTTTTCATTTCGTTGTTTACAACTTTTACCTTAAACACGTTAGCACTGATGTTTTATTCCGTTGTTGCAATATTTTATAACATGTGGAAACACGTTCGCATTGGCTATATATTATGGGTAAGGTGATTCATTGACGTTCTGGTTCAGCCTTCGCAGGAAAAGCAAGTAACATCGTGCCTGTATTTCCATTTGTGGTTAGCTAACAGATACAATAAATCAAGTACTAGATAAGCGGCTCTTTCTTATCGTTCAATACATTCTCGGATCTGTGTTGTTTCATGGCCAATGTGGCTAGTTGACGCTAACCATAGACTTCCGGAAGCATTACTAACTAAACTCCTTTTCAAATGGTTATTTCTTTCACGATTTCGAATCGATTCCATATTTAACTAGACAAAGGCACAAAGCACGTCAAACAAAGCATTGTCTATTAAAAGTCTTCATGAATTAAACGTCGTTGTCTATTAAGTTCTAAATATAGCATTTATCGACTGCTGCCGCTGTGGGGGACTCCAACCCAGAATAAGTAATGTTCAACTTGTAATTGGAATGAACTTTGGCCTAATACTGGTTTAAAGTTTGGCTTTAAATATACACGTGTGAATGTGCTCAGTATTCACATGTGAATTCGTATTAATTAAGGAAAGTTAAGAATAGAACAACAGACTGTATTATAGTCAAAATCAAGATTAGTTTCGACAGTTCAGATGTGTGTTGAATGATGCTTTAGACTGATTCCAATTAACAATTTGTTGCCTTTCCTCCACTTGTAACACTTGAATTATATTTGAAGCAGCTGTAAAACTTAGTATTTCTTTCAATACATTTAGTTAAGCATATATCTGAAGAATCTACAAGTACTTATATTGCTTTTATATTTTATCATTAAGACCATATGCAAGCATCAAAACATCGTTAAATGAGATTGCATTTATCAAAAGCATTTCCTAAGGTTTTCTTCGAAAATATTCAAATTTCCAAATAAACAAACTTAGGTAGATGTTATCCATTAGATTGTGAAGATAATTAGATGGAAGAAACCTGTTTTGCCAGGAGTTATGGCGACACTGGCGTGTCAGCCAGCAGTTCTTCCTACTTCATATTTCTCAAGCTTATTGTGGGCGAGTGCAAAGTTGCTTCACGCTTTATGTAACACGCTTTAATCCGCTTTACTACATTTGAACCGTATATTAACACTAGAGTAATTATGTTTTAGGAGTTATCTTTGTGTAGCGTTTGATCAAGAGGAGCTAGCAATGTTCTAAACGATTTTTGATCTTACAAATACATTAGTGTATTTTTGAATCACGACGAAGATACTTGGGGCTACGGCAAAACCAATTATTAAATGTAGAGAAAGACCAAAGAAACGATGGGTGGATAGAGTGTAAGATGATATGGCTAGATAAGAATTGAGGTGACCATTGGGATGACGGCAAAGGAAGAAGACGTAATGCTGCCGAACCCCGAAAAGGGTAGCGAGATGATGAAGATTTTTTTAAATAGGTAGGCACTTCAAAAAGGAGGTTATCGTATACAGTATGTAATATTGTCAGTATTGCACAGTTTTTCGGTGCCAGCCTTAATATTTGGAATAAACATTGTCACTTGGTAGTCGTATATCGTATATTATGTCGTAAAGTATATCGGTATACCCCGCCTAATAATAAATATGCCAACTATTTTTGAGGTTAGGTGCCAGCCTAACTACCGCAGTTAATTTAATTTTGAATAAAAAAACATGTTTGGTATGATCTCCTTTTTTAGTTATTAATTAATTACAGTTTTGAAGTCGGTTTCATTTTTTAAAATTACTTTTAGTAAAATAATGTGTACCTACTTACAGATATTTTTTCTCTAACAAACTTTCAATCCTAAGTATTATAAAAGTGGTCGAACACATTCACTGACCTGTCTGATTATTTGATCTATTAATATAACTTCCGCAGAATCGAGGCCAATAAACTTAAATAAATGACTCTCCAAACATCATTATAAGTCATTATTTTAAAATTTTAAATAATTATTCTCCCAATTCTTTTAAGAGAAGCAAGTGCGAAGCATCGTTTTTTCAAAGCTCTATGATTGCTATGAAGCTTTTGCCAACTGGTGCCACTAAGAGAAAAAAAGTAAAACGTGATTCGACGCCGCAAAAAATAGTTCATTGAACTCGAGCGGTGGATGATATTCTTATAGACTATGCAAGTTTTAGTGCCTATTTCATTTTGAAATAGATAGATAGGTAAGTACCAGTTTTTTGTTATTTTAATTTTTGTAGTTTATTGGATAAGCTTTTTTGTGAAGTGATTTTTTTTATCGTATTTTATTGATTGAGTTTGATAAACATTTTGTTCTGTCTTTAGGTAGATACGTTACATGACTTTGAATAAACATTTTAATTAAAATCATTTTATTATTTTTGTAATTTTTAACGTAACAAAATTAAATGTGCCTACATCAAAGTACAGTTTTATGTACCTAGTTAATTTGATTATGTAAGAATTAATCTGTACCTATATGATGTTGATAGACACGTAACATAGTTCACACAATGCTAAACCATTTCTGTGAATAAACATCACGGGAATTAATTTATTAATTTCTAAAACACAATATTAGCATTTGGCCACACGTAAAACCAAGTTTAGCATTACTAACAATAATATAATTTATGTACCATCCTAATTAAAACTAAGCATCTAAAATAACTGTTCCAATAGTTTCTCTTGTCTAGCTATACTCTATCCGTTTAGGTAGTTAACTAAAGGTAAACATTCTTGATGTGTCTTTTTACACAAATTCATATTAAACAATAAACTACTTTTCAAACTTATGGTTCAATTGATTTAGTATTCGTTACTGTTGTATTTACTTNAATAGACTATGCAAGTTTTAGTGCCTATTTAATTTGTAATATATCTACGTATATAGATAGATAGGTACAACATTTTGTTCTGACTTAAGGTAGATACGTTACAGGACTTTGAATAAACATTTTAATTAGTTACGTTACAAAATTAAATGTGCCTACATCAAAGTACATTTTTATGTATCTAGTTAATTTGATAATATAAAAATGAATCTGTTCCTAGATGATGTTGATAGACACGTAACATAATTCACACAATGTTAAACCATTTCTGTGAATAAACATCATGGGAATTAATTAATTAATTTCTAAAACAAAATGTTAGCATTTGGCCACACGTAAAACCAAGTTTAGCGTTGCTAACAATAATTTAATTACCATCTTAATTAAAACTAGGTATCTAAAATAACTGTTCCGATAGTTTCTCTTGTCTAGCTAGTTACAAAGAACTGTTATTTTAGTGTACCTGTTACGAAATACTCGGGCTTCAGAGATAGGGGCAGGTGGCCAAACAAATTGAATTTCCATTGGGTCTGTTAGTAATGTAGGGATGTCAGCAGGTGTTGTTCAAACAAACATTATTTATTTACTGCGGGATCCTCAATTTGTATTGTTTTGTATTCATTGGAAGGAACCACGTACGGCCGTGAGGATAGGTATTTTAAATAACAGGGTACATCTGGAAATACGTTTCAATTATTTTTGAGAGAAATATTTACAGCTTCTGAATGTACCAATCACATAAAAGTTGGTGAAACCGAAATGAAATAGGTTTATTTTCGCAAATCAAATAGTGCTCAACAACGTGTATTAACATATTTCATTATTTTCAATCGTTAGTTAATTGGCCTACCGACTGGATTAATTCATATTTCTAACCAACACGTCAAACTAAGAAGTAAAATGACCCAGAAATCTCAATCAGTGACTCAGTTTTTGACTCAGTGCGATTTTTTTACACCTCTAACGGTAACTCGGTTGAAGACGTGACGTTCATCAACATCAACATTTAACCATGATACACTGGCTGGCAAGAAAACTAGAGTTCGACCGTTCACAACCACAAATTATAAATATCTACGTTTTATGCACCATTACGGTTTCACATCGATATGAAATTCGATGATAGATTTGTAAACAGTAATGGACTGTAAATTGAAGCTCAACCGATTTTATCGTTTCTGTGTAGTTAAGACATCATTCGAATGATTCATGGTAACGTATACCGTTGTCTTGACACGTAATTCAGCTTACTGACCTGCACTAATTTATCTGTTAAACGCGTATGGTTTTCTTCTTATGTTAATTAGCATACACAGGAACTCTTTATTATTTAACTGTTTGTTAAAAAAAGTATTTAAAAACGAGAGTCATGTGAGAGAAAAACAAAGTCTTTAAAAGACTTTGTTTTCTCTTAGACATGAGACATTAGACATTACTCACTTCCAATAATCGACAAATCGGCATCCAATCTCAAATTCGACACCCGATAAATCTTGGAAACACAACCAATAAATTCAAAGTCTGCTCAGTGTCAACGAACGTGAAAGAAAAATATATTATTTTGTTTTTCTACAAAATACATGACATATATTTGTGGCCATGGCCAACGCCCACGGCCCACATTCACCATATATACACTTTCGCTTCGATTTACGAATTCAAGAGATTTGCGCGGGAAGGAAGTTGACGGAACATCATTCGTTCATTACTTTCTCACGCTTGTGGGAAGTTTATTTCAATTAGAGACATACATTTGTCACTCTACACTGTAGATAGGTTATAGGAAGGGCTTTATATTAAATTTTCTTAGTGCGTTGATCTTATTGATCTAAAATTGTGTCGAAGTATTACTAAGGTTGGTTCACCGCTCTGACAGTCCTACTTTAATAAGCGATTATTAGCCTCAAATACCGTTAGCACGGATATTAGTGATAGCCTAGTTCCTAGTTTAATGGATCGTAATTACACTAATAAATTCTTAGGGTCATACAAGACGAAGGTAACTAGGTACATTGTGCGTATGAACTCTAAGTAACGGTTAACTAATGGGAAGCAACGGTAACTTTTACGAATGAATAGAAAGCAAAAAAGGTGATGAATGAATTGGTAAATGGAATGATGTAGAGCTACGGTAACTTAAAAGATAGATTAGAAAGACCTACCATGGTAATTACCAAAGCAAGTAAATAAAAAAGAGTTCGTATTAACAAGTTGGAAACATGACTACTTGAAAAGCCCAAGAACCGAATGAAAACGATTTTAAATACACAGTTATCAGACTAATATTAGGTATGAGAGTGCCTCATTCTTTGATCACCTAATTTATTGACTCGGTACACATGATTATTTATAATTATTGACGCATATACGCTAAGTTAACATAACCACATCTATAATGTTACCATGTTTTCTGTAAGTAATTAGTTCAGAATGTAAAATACCTACAGAAATTTCTTTACATGTTCAGTAGGTGTCATTCAATTTTGAATGAGTGAACTACAACGAAATTTATGGAACTGACCTATGCAATGCTCGAGGAATTATGAATAGCTTGTCATAATATTTATTCGACAAACTCTGTCTAGGTACCAGGTAGCTAGCACCTAGTAGGAGGTATTTAATTATTTACTTTAAGCACAAAGGAAGGCTAAAGGTGAAATCCAGCCTCTGACATTGCAATGTACAAAATAGATGAACAAATATTTATTTATTATTTATTATATACTTTATTGTACACCTCATTACAAACATAGTAAAAACGTTTAAAAAACAAGTGTACAATGGGCGGTCTTATCGCAGTGCAATCTTTTACAGACAACCTTTGGATGGACTGAACGAAAGAAGTTAGATTTAGGGCGGTCAGTGTACAAACATCATAAATAACATTAATTAGACATAATAATATAAAATACACACAATACTAAATAATATACTAATAAATATCAAATATATAAATGGGAAAGGAGAAGAAAAATTATAGTGAGAGGTAATGCTCCTTCACCAATTTTTTAAACGTTGNACGTAGTTATTGTTTAAATGCGTCGATGACTGCGTGTTTAGAACAGATTCTAGCATTTCAGAACTTTTATAA
>NDFZ01002238.1:0-17140 GCA_002192655.3 Mamestra configurata
GGGCGCGGAGATGGTGCGCTTGTAGGGCCACTTGGTGCCGAACGACGCGCTCAGCGTGTTCACGTTGGTGTCCCGCGCGGACACGCTCAGAGCCTCGTGAGCTCGACGCACTTTGTACAGGAACCATTCCGAACTTGTCTCGCTGCTAACCAGCTCTGGGTGAACAAGAAGATTTATTTATTTGAGGTTGTATTATTGTTACTTAATTACTTTAAGGAAAATAGATTCCCAAAAACCTAAAAGGTGTGCAACTTATTGCCTGGAAGTGACAAAACAAGCTCCACTTCTAAAAAAGTTCAGGAGTGGGGGCGAAGAGTTTTATCTTTGTAAATTTTCATTGATTTGATAAAGCAAAAATAATTGTACACCCCAAAACTCACCAAACATGTAAAACAGTAAGGAAATAAAACAACAACAAAATATTAGCCAGACATTAAACTCCGAACTAAAAATTGAACACAGTCCTTACAAACTTACCTCTCAAATTAGAAAAGTCAATGGTTTTATTGGAGTTAATCTGTGCCTCCAAGAACAGAGCCTCGAATCTGTTGAGGAAGAACTCCCAGGTCAGGATCTTGCGGTCGCTCAGTGTGTTGTGCAGCTGGTAGATGGACTGGAGTATCATGGGCCGGTCCACAATCACCAGGTCGAACTGGGTCTCCAAGCAGTAGAGAAGTAACTGAGGAATAAATATCCTAAGATGCAGTATTTTTTATGAAATATATTACCTCTATTTAAATTCATTCATTTCGATTTTCGGCACAACCTCTCAGTTTTTAAGTAAATGGAATTCAGACAAAATTATAATTTTTTACTCAGATTTTAGCGAAGTGCCGAGAGTTAACAAAATTTAAAACTTACATAAAAAAATACGTTACAGAAAATAGTAATTTTAACTGATGATGTTTGAGATGTTGATGATGATGAAAAAGACATAAATTACAAAACATAACAAAATTGCAAAAAGAAGGTGGTTACCTAAGGTTTCCGATGATGTGATGAAATGATGATATACTCGTACAAGGATAAAATGAAATCATGAAATACAATTAAATGAATAGCGATAAAGTAAAGGTCTAAATGGGTATGTGGCGCCTGAAAATAAATGGGTTATTATTATTATAAGTGTTAAAAATAGCCTTATTTAAAACTGAAAGGAGCTTGAGGGCCATCCGTAACTCGCAAACTGTTCCAGTGACCAGTCGCAATTTCATCCATCCTGAGTTTATCCGGTGCGATACATCTCGGTCTATTTCACTGTCTTGTTCATTTTTTTAACCTGAACGTAGACCTTCTCAATAAACTTGACCGATTCGATTTGTCTTCAACCTCCATAAGTGATAAGTGTGCATTTATCGCGAAAAGAAAACAGATAAGTCAAGTAGTCTTCACGAATTCAATTCCTTGGCTCTGCCCAGTCTTCGTTCCACCAATGATCATCTTCTACGATATCCCTCACACCGCTCTGGGTTTGTCCACTCCTCTTTCTTTGTCTAGACAATCTACCCTTAGAATGCGCTCCCTCCGACCACCAGGAAGGCAACCAGTCTGTTATCCTTGTGAAGGATTTGGGGATACATGAACACACATTCGTTGGATTCATTTTTTCTTCACGATAAAATTGTTTAGTAGTATGTATGTGTGTATTCACGTATGTACACAGGGTGATTGGTATTTGAGTATGTTCCTTCAAATTGAATGTTCTAGATGTAATCTGCAACAATTTTCACCCCGGAAACATGGGGTCCAATTTGGGGTGTTTTTTCTGACTTCCAAATACCCTTAACGACTGCCCAAGATTCAAATGGTGGCTTATCTGTTATGTATCCAAAAGCTTCAGCTAAAGGTAAAGAGTGATGTTGGAGATGGTGAAAAAGACACACAAATCGACACCTGCGTAATTAATTCGGTTTTTCCAATCAGGAGGAACAGAAAAAAGCACGTAGGTGACAACTTGAGTACCATCGACGATCTGTGAATGTTTGAAAATAATTATTCTTAAGATTTTAAAATGGGGTGGGGAAAGAACTCATGAAATGAAATCATAAAACTTTTTTACAAAAATACAACCGACTTCCAAGTAAAAAAAAACACCGACTTCTAAATAAAAAACTACAAAGTAAAAAATAACTTTAATTTCGGAAGTTGGTGTTAAATACGAAGAAACAACCAAAACACCGACTTCCGAAATCAAAGTTATATACTGTGTAGTGTTTTTTACAATTATAATTATATTACATATCGGTAAATAGTCATGTTGAAGATGG
Organism: Mamestra configurata; assembly: GCA_002192655.3. Lineage (NCBI taxonomy): Eukaryota > Metazoa > Arthropoda > Insecta > Lepidoptera > Noctuidae > Mamestra > Mamestra configurata. Next base: position 2,268 of record NDFZ01002238.1, read on the forward strand.
TGTAAAAGTCACACAAATCGCCACCTACGTAATTAATTCCGTCTTTCCAAACCGGAGGAACGGAAGAAATTCCGTAGGTGACAACTTGAGTGTCACCGGCGATCTGTGAATGTTTGAAAATAATTATTATTAAGATTATGAAATGGGGTGGGGAAAGAACTCATGAAATTAAATCATAAAGATAAATGGACTTTGTATGTTTGTAAACGCACCCACGATACAGGAGAAATTCCTAGTGTGGGGCAACGTTTTTAAAAAATAAAAAGATAAATGGTGAAATGAAATGATGCGTTGAGATGATGAAACGACACACAAATCAGAGTTTCGACTTATCGGCCCTCAAATCAACACATGAAAGTGAACGAGTCGAAGCAACATTTCATGTGGCATCTTTGAAAGCTGTGAAGTGCTTCAAATGAACCATGGATTAAAGAAGAATGAAAAAAAGATACCATTGCAGCATCTAATGATATTGTGGCAGGATGATTAACTGAAAATAAAAATAAATATGAAAACTAAATACGACATGAAATGAAACTATGGAATAATAGTAGTTTATGATACTGTCACATGTGTGCGTTTATAATACCTAATTATGTGCAGTTTTATACACTACTTTATCTAATTTCATGAAAAACACAATCAAAATATCGTCAATTCACATGCATAGAACACGCTCCTACAGGTTTGTAGGGTTCACCCCTACCACATAGTTTATTTACGTTTATAATATATACACACATTACAACACAACAATAACACAAGCATAAACACAACAACAATGTTATTATCATGTACGTATATATATAACACTACTCAAATCATTCACGGCATTTATAATGTTTACATTATAATGTCGGATGGTGTCGCCGCCCTGCTCATGCGCATCTATTACGGCAGCGTGATGCATGTGACGTCGCTCGCGCCGGCCGGCCGCTGAGCCCTTTCACTTTTGAGGTCAGTCGGTCATAGTTCCCGCCGCTAATCGCCTGTGCCGCGCATGATTTGCATATNAGTTTATTTACGTTTATAATATATACACACATTACAACACAACAATAACACAAGCATAAACACAACAACATTGTTATTATCATGTACGTATATATATAACACTACTCAAAACATTCACGGCATTTATAATGTTTACATTATAATGTCGGATGGTGTCGCCGCCCTGCTCATGCGCATCTATTACGGCAGCGTGATGCATGTGACGTCGCTCGCGCCGGCCGGCCGCTGAGCCCTTTCACTTTTGAGGTCAGTCGGTCATAGTTCCCGCCGCTAATCGCCTGCGCCGCGCATGATTTGCATAATTGTCCGAGTCATTTTTCTTAACCTCGCGACCGCGTGTTTTATGTAATATAAACTGTTATTGTGTGTGTCTTCCGTCCGTACTCCTTCCAATCAATTGTGACTGTATGTGTATAACTGTGTATCGTGTTGTGTACGTCCAAGAATATAAACTGTGAGTAGCAAGACTTTTATTTCTTTTCACCGCTCACCGTACCCCTACTACTACACACACACGTACCTAAAGGTTAATTCTGGTTTTGAAAATATGGCGAAACAATTTTTTTATTATTGGAATTGTTATTATTATTTTATTTATTTATTAATACTAGCTTCTGTCCGCGGCTTCGCCCACGACAAATATATTTTCAGGAGTTTTAATTTTTTTGCACGGAGCTCTATTCCTTTTTCTAAAATAAAGGTATGACTTCGGCCATTCCTTATAACATCAGCTATCTTCCAGTGAAAGTCCCGTCAAAAACAGGCAAACAAAATAAAACCTTGTTATTAATATCGTATACACTTTCAAATAAATTTAGTAAAAAACAACTCAAACCTGTAGTTTGAGCTCTATGGTCGAACAATAGTTTGACTTTAAGTAATTTCAAAGGATTATTTTGTTAGGGAGTGTTATAAAATATCTCTTTAATTTTATTAGAGTTGTCTGTGTATAAATACTGTGAATAAAATATAATTAATTTATAATTGGAGCTTTATAATGACAGTAGATAAAACAAATGATAACATTGGCCGTAATTTAATGATGAAATAAAATAAAATTATTAAAGCTTGAAAGCTAGATTTTACAAAATGTTGATGGTGGTTTAAGGTCGTCAGGTGCGAGTACGTTGGTGATAGTGAAAGAACACTCAAATCGTCACTTCGAGATATCCTCCGTCTTTCCAACAACCTCGAAAAATATTTCGAAGTGCCAACTGAAGTGTTCATCAACGATGAATACTGTATAATGACTGCAGCAAGCATAAACGACTGAAAGTATTTTGAATTTAAAAGGCACATAAATACAAAATATCACATAAAATTATAAAGGCGCAAGTTTGTGAGTGAGCGAGTGAGTGAGTGAGTGAATGAATGAGTGAATGAATGAATGAGTGAGTGAGTGAGTAAGTGAGCGAGTGAGTGAGTGAGTGAGCGACTGAGTGAGTGAATGAATGAGTGAGTGAGTGAATAAGTGAGTGAGTGAGTGAGTGAATAAGTGAGTGAGTGAGTTAGTGAGTGAGTGAGTGAGTGAGTGAGTGAGTGTGTGTGTGTGTGTGTGTTTGTTACTTCTTCACGCGCAACGGCGCACAAACAACTTTGATCAAATTTGGTATGCAGGAAGTTGACCACAGTCTTTTTCAACAATTTCCGTCATCCACGTGAGCGCAGCCGCTAAGCAGAAGCTAGTGTTATATTTTTCAAATGAAAATATAAAATAAAATTGAAAAACTTCAAATATATGTACATTACATCAATGTGGTCTCGACCCCTGAACCAGGATAACCTGTATGACAGGGGTCGAGGTTCATCCAGTTACATGGATCAGAATGAGGAAGCTTAAAGACAGTGATTACTTAAACTACAATAAAAGTTAATATAAAATTATTAATTCAGCATGCAAATGAAATCGTGAACAAATATAGACTTACATCAATAGCATTGTCATGCACAGTCCCGATGTACAGGGTGGCTCGTTGGGCCACGTAGACGTTGATGTCATCCATGCTGGAGATCAGGTAACAGAAGGCGGTGGCCAGGGCTGTCTGCAGTGGGAGACTGGTCTTTGTGGGTGAGCCGTCCATGAACCTAGAGGAAGCATATTGTCTTAGTTTATAGATCCTTAATGGTATGGTCACTAGGTATACTTCAGGAAGGCACTTCGCCATTTCTGAGCAATATAAAGTCTTGACTCGTGGTAGTCGTGGTGGTGGAACTGGTCGCGGATGAGGTTGCAGAACACGTCGGCGCCGCCCGCCAGCGTCACGCAGTGCAGCAGCACCGGCACCGCCACGGAGCAGATGTGCGAGTGCGACGCATTGCACACGTTCCACAGGCTGCCCAGAAAAAGACTCGTATTAGAGTTAACATCAAGTCTTTTTAAGGGGCGAGTTTATTGCTACTCATGATTTCATATACTGAGTCTACACAACTAAATCACCCTTAATAAATCAACCTCCTTTTTTGCCTGGACGCCGGGTAAAGTTCAGTAATTTTTTAAAATTACACAAATTTGTTACGTGTTCGTGATTATAAATATGGCGATATTACAGAAAAAACAGAACCCAAAGACACAACGAAATATTTGATTTCGAAAGACATGACATCATGTTTATTTTAATACATAATTCCTGGTCAAACCGAAGTTATCATAGTTCAAAGTGGCCCATTTCATAAACCGACAATTTTAAGACATATCACTGTTGAAATTAAATAAACAATCTTACGCTTGGTTTTGATTTTTACTTTGACTTTGATTTTGACTTTTCCTTTTGACATTTCCGGAGCCACTTTAAGCTCCTGAGTTTTGACTATGACTTTAACGTGTACCAGTATCGTATTGTGCAGTACTTACTTGTCAATGAGCAGGTTCTCCTGGCACCAGATGAGGAAGCCGCGGTGGTCTGCGAGCGCATCAGTGCTCAGCACTAACACTTGCAGACATTGTAGCAAGTGGTACAAGACGTCAGGGCGAGATGTGCTCTTTAATTCCTGATTAAAACATAGATAACGAAGAAAGTATATTATATGGTGGTGACAAAAATGTACTTGTGAGGCAAGTACATTTTAGGAAAAAAAAAATATTTTAGAGAAGCGAAATTTCCATTGCATTCAAATTCTTTACCTTACAAGCATCATATGCCCTGGAAATATGATTTTTCCCCATTAATGGCAACGTAGCAAGCTTGCCAAACTAACTTTAGTAACTGTAATGTTTTTTTTTATTTTTTTTATTTTCTTTCCATACTCTCGACATGAAAAAAAATACAATTTAGCGTTTAGAATTTGGTCCTAAATTCAGTCACGAGAACAAGATTTCTTAAATCCCCCAAAGTAATTATGAGCAGTTTCATAGACTACTTTATACAATTTTGTCAAAATGACACTAATATTTTAAAAACCTTTGTTAAGTCATGAAGGCAATTAAAATCAAATTAAAAAGTTTATAAACCGAGCCGTATGCGAGTTTTATTAAGTTTCACATGAATGCTTTAACACCTATTATGAGCAGAGAAGCACGTTAAGCCGTTGGTCCTGCACCAGATCTCTCTTCGGTCGTGTCGGGTTGCCGTCCCTGAGGAATATGAGAGTAATGGAAGACGGAGTGCACCTGTGTGTGCGCACACACGTGTGCACTATATGTTTTGCGCCGATGGCCAGTCTTGGTTGAGATTGGCTGCCATGGCCAAAATCGGTCAGGAGGACTTTATGGGCAGATCCATATACTACTTTACATTATTTTGAATATTGAAAATATGGCGCACAACGACGCGCCGCCAATTTAAATACAGTGCCATGCTATAGATAAAATAGAAACAGTTCAGCGAGTCTATAACATGACCCACAAATTTCCGACTTGACCATACGAAGAAAAAAAATATTTTTATTGTTAAATCGTTTTTGTTTTATCTAATTTACTCTGTTGTAACCTATTCTGCAATAAAAAAATGTATATTCGGTAGCATTATTCCACTTTTTTTGTATCAACTTGTCTTCTAATACCTATGATTTGAAACCTTTTTGGTCAAGCTGGACAACAGAAAAAAAAGTTATTTCGAATCTTTATTTCGTTAGGGAAAGTGTGTTATATGATAATTTTTCATTTTTATTACAGTTGTCTGTGCACAAATCAGTCAGTATAAGATATACTTTTCGATTACATAATTAGAACTTGACGAAATGAGATTAGATAAGTTACTATTTAAATGCGATAAGTCTTGAATAGAATATAACGCGATCGTACAAAACCGCCAGCTACGCCGTAGCCCCACGAGAACACCGTCTACACCGCGTGCTACGCCGTAGCATCTCGTAGCATACTGAAAAGCCATACCTGTAAAAGCTGATGTATATACTGCAACTCTTGAGGCAATTCCTCAATGCAGAAGTGGAACTTCCCAGCAGATGTCGGCCAGAAGTTAGTCATGTCATCTTCTACCGACTCCGCCATGTTTTCGTGGTCGCCCAGAAGATTCGGCGTTGAAACCTTTACCGGAGATTCGGTATAGAGCAATTTCATTTAAATATTTAACTAAACAAATACGATCAAAACGGATACCCCATCGAAAAATTGTTCTAATTCGTTTAGAACTAATTTAATCACAGATTTCTCTCATGAGTTCAGACAGTCGCGTGCGTTCGTCAGCAGCGTTACAACTTTATAGTACTCGTCCAATGCATTCATTTCTCCAGAAGTGACTGATCCGCAACTATGTGCTGGCTAAGTTGAGTTTTGAACGCATTGAAAGAGTGTACATTTCTAATACAGGACGGTAATTTATTATAGAGTTGTGCTCCTTCAAAAGTTAGCATTTTTTTGCCATAGTTAGTTCTTGTTTTAGGTAAAACTAGCAAACTTGCTCGCCGTGTGCTGCGTTGACTAACTTGTTTAAATTGGGTGAGTATTAAGTTTGAGTGAACGTTTTTGTTAAGAATATTTTTGATGAAAATACATGTGTTGTAGATATATAGTTGTTTTATATTCATTATTTTTGTGTCTCGGTAAATTGTACTGGTCGATGTTAGATATGGATAGTTGAATAGTATTTTTATGAGTTTATTTTGGGTAACTTGGAGTTCTGACAGTTTTGTTTTTGCAGCACTACCCCAAATTTCGATCAAGTTAAGTAGATGCGGCTTTACTAGGGAGTTGTAAATAGTATATCGTAATTTTGGTGGAATACAACGAACTATGTTACGCAGTGATCCGGAAAGTGCCGAGAGTTTACTCTTTATGTGCTCAATGTGAGCATGCCACGTTAGTGAACTGTCCATTCTAAGACCGAGATATTTTTCACATGTTTTTTGCTGTAGTGGAACATCATTAATTGTTAGTTGGTCATATGGGGGAACTGATTTATTTTTAGCCTTAAATATTATATAACATGTTTTTGAGATATTTATTGTTAGGAGATTGAACTGAAACCATACAAACAAAGTATTTAAATCTTCTTGAGCTTGTGAGATAATGTGATGGATGGAAGATCCGAAGTAAAATAAACAAGTGTCGTCAGCATATAAGGTAAGGTGACCATGTAATTTAATTTCATTTATATTATTTATATATATTAAAAAGAGTAAGGGACCCAAGATAGACCCTTGTGGAACGCCACACGTAATAGGTAATGCATCACTTTGGTGATTATCAAGTTTGACTACTTGCGAACGATTTTTTATGTAAGACTCGAAAATTTTTAGAGCATTTCCAGTGATATTAATTGATTCCAGTTTTTTTAGGAGTAGTTTGTGACTAACCGTATCAAACGCCTTTTTTAGNACGGTAATTTATTATAGAGTTGTGCTCCTTCAAAAGTTAGCATTTTTTTGCCATAGTTAGTTCTTGTTTTAGGTAAAACTAGCAAACTTGCTCGCCGTGTGCTGCGTTGACTAACTTGTTTAAATTGGGTGAGTATTAAGTTTGAGTGAACGTTTTTGTTAAGAATATTTTTGATGAAAATACATGTGTTGTAGATATATAGTTGTTTTATATTCATTATTTTTGTGTCTCGGTAAATTGTACTGGTCGATGTTAGATATGGATAGTTGAATAGTATTTTTATGAGTTTATTTTGGGTAACTTGGAGTTCTGACAGTTTTGTTTTTGCAGCACTACCCCAAATTTCGATCAAGTTAAGTAGATGCGGCTTTACTAGGGAGTTGTAAATAGTATATCGTAATTTTGGTGGAATACAACGAACTATGTTACGCAGTGATCCGGAAAGTTGCAATGTTGCAATGTTGGAAGTTGCAATATCTTACCTAAATTTTGACAGATTGCAACTGAGAGTTGAATGCGAAATTGCTTAAAAATTAGGTACTAGAATAGGCTCTCAAGTCTTCTTGTGCGTTTAAGTGATGGGGTAGGAGTTGTGACTTACATCAGCCGTAGCAGTAGCCACATCAGTATCAGTCAGGGTGACCGTGTGCGCAGTCGCCAGCGTGGGAGCATCCGCCGGCGGCAGCGACACCGCCATGTCCAGCTGTTCCGTGATGGTCTCCACGGTGGCCGTCATTATCTGCACACCACACCACCCGCTCGAGGATGAGAGCTCAAACACTTTGGTCGAGGTTCAAAGCATCTCGGGACTGAAGCTGGTTTCTCAGTTAGTAGGTCAGTGAGTTCTACTGCTATTTTACTGCGTGAATTTCTACTTCTAAATACTTTGTGTTTTGTTGTGTTATAACTATTTTTATTGTATTTTCAATGTAGTAGAGCTTTTGTATATTTCGGGTTGCTCTCAAATTCTAAAGTTATGTATTTAGCTATTTTCAAAAATGTGGTATCAACACTTACCTGTATTATATGGACTCATATTATTATTTCAATAATACGTATTATGCTATTTTACAAGTAGCTGTGGGTAAAAATGTTAGCATTTGTCGATTCAGTTTTTAAAACTACACTTGATGAAAATTACATCACCAGAGTGCACTAAAAACCAATTATCACAATTTTGCCAGTTACTAATCTGGAAAATCCTAATTTATATTTGTTATATATTTGTGTTTTGTTTTGTTTGTTTTAGTGTTGACCGTGATAATCTTAAGACTATCACTGTCACAAACTACGACAACATCAAACTATTGACTCCACCGTGATAGACATTGAGTACTAAGCTATTTATTTATTTATCTAACACTACATCAGCTATTTATATTGTGTAAACACAGTGAAGTCTTAATTAAAGGCCAATTTCATACTGCCAACATTTTATCGTTTTAATTTGGACTTTGGAACATTTAATTTTGAATACATTTAATTTTGAATTTCGCACGTTTATTTACAATTTTTTTACGATATATTTCTTTAAGATAAAGTGTGAAATGGGCCTTATCTAACACCAATAAAACAAATCACGTCCACATATGAAAAAGCACAAGAGTTAGGTAAGACAGACGCTTTGCTTCGGAGATGTCTGACATACAATACAAACATATTATTATATTTCCCTGTTAAACCAATGGTACTTTTACAAATCCTGATCATCGGTATGTCAACTAACGTATTCCTGGAGATTTTTTGCTGAATACTCAATTAATGTCTTACAATTTTTTGTGTATCGGTAGCAGAAACACATGGATTACAACGGCAAGCCAAGTAATTTTATTTTTTCAAGTTTTTTGACCACCCAACTTCATTTCATAAATTAACCCTGTATAACTCAAGGTGTTAAATGAACAATTTCTAAGTATACTAATCTCTTTCAATGTAAGACACCTCCTAACAAAGCTAAATAATATCCAGTGACATACTTGAGTGTCGCCCGAAGATTTAGTGATCGTGGCATCCGAGCCGACGTCGCTTATGAGAGAGAGTTGCATGAAATGAACAAACTATCCACTACGTTACAATATATTTACTAAGACATAGATCCGTCTGGCTGGCCACTGTGCTCATTGTGGGTTGGAATGGAAGTGTTTAGTTTGACGATGGGAAGTTATTGCGGAAAAGGTTTTTTTGCAAAAACTATGCTAGCAGGTACAAAAAGGTCAAAACTTGTATTGCTTTAATAAATCTGAAGTCTCCTACTAAACAGAATCTTTGACATTTGGACAACTTTACAGAATATTTTTTAAATCGGATGAAGGGACTGTTGTGTTAGGAGTGATATGTAAGAAAAGGGAGTTAGTGATAGCGTAACGGCTGACAGGACAGAATGGAAGGAAAAAACGTGTTGCGCCGACCCCAAGTAACATGGGATCTGCTGATCATATGGCTGATGCCAGTTTGCCAGAGCTATCAAGCGCCGATTCGCGCAGGTTGTCAACGATGACAGGCGCAGACAAATTTCAGCACTTTTAAATCAGAGTCAACAAGTGCTCACAAGCTCTGATAAACAAGTACTTTATGTTTGGCGTAGTTTTGTGTCGGTTTGTGCTGACAAAGGGGCATCAGATACAAAATTTCTACGTAAATGCACCCTACGGGTAAGGTGCTGAATATGTCAGATGACGTTTATAGGAGACTTCACCGTAAAGTTGAACCTTAAATTATAAAGTTTAGAAAACACACAATAAACACCCATCATACTAAATTACAGCCCATGCAAAATTTTATATTACAATTAAAAACATCGAAGCAAAAATTTCTTTTAATTCAAATTTTAGAACCCTAACACCAATATTTTACCACAGAAAAAATAAACAACAATCAAACATTTTTTTTCATGAACCAACAATCAGCACAGGTCAGACCGAGCCAGACCTGAAACACGTATAAATAAATAGATACGTACATGAGGCATGTGCACCAGCACGCCGCCCACGGAGCTGCGCTCGGCCAGCGGGTGCGCCAGCGACATCAGCGCGTCCACCGAGCTCGCCGCCGACTTGCTGCGCTCCTCCTCCGACTGCGCCTTCTTGTGGCCCGCCGGCTCGCCCCACGCCTCGTCCAGGGATGGCTGTTGCGGATCGGCACTTAACTGTTTACTCATTTGCTGAATACTTCAGCTTCATTGATGACTTACAAATTGACAGGCCATAAGTCAGTCAAACTAGCAGACTGATTGACCACCAGATTGATAGACTATCAGACTGACGACTATCAGACTGACGTAGTACCAGACTGACGTACTATTAGACTGACGTACTATCAGACTGACGTACTATCAGACTGTCGTACTATCAGACTGACGTATTATCAGATTGATAGACTACTAATTAAAATTGTCAAGCTTCCTGTCTACCAAGATATAGCTTACCAGACTGACAGATTGCCAAACTGACAGATTACCAGACTACCAAACTAACGTTCAACCAGACTGACAAACTACCAATCTCAGATTGCCAGACTACCAAACTACCACTGACAGAATATGAAATCCACAAACGGATATACACCGTGAAATTTTAGTCGTCGCTCAATGAATCCGACATAAAATACCTCAACGCACAATTCAAAAATTGCTACGCAATAATGAAACACAGTTTTGCGCTAGGGTGAATGAACTCTGATAAAGATGTCGCCGCTCCTTTTCGCGAAACGAAAGGCTCGGATCGCGCTCGCAACAGGATGTTTCAAAGTACACAATGCGTCGTAGTAATGAAAAAAAAAATCGTTTTTTTAAATTATTCAAATGTTCATAAATATCAAGGTTTTAAATGAATGTTACTAGTAGTTACTGGGTACATGAAGTAGGCTACCGTTAAAATGGCACGGTGTATAAAGGTGCCGTGTCCCCTTACCTCCGGCATGGGCTTGGGCTTGTCAGGCACCAGCGCGCGCACCAGCAGCACCGCCAGCTGGTGCCACAGCGCCGCCGCCTCGCAGTACGAACACGCGCCTTCCGCCAGGCATACGGCTGAAATTATATTACGTTATTCTAACCTACTCCTACACGAGATCTTTATTTATCCATCATATTATGTTTGTGTTTAAAAGCACATAATAAGTAAGTATACACTTATTGAATAGACTTTAGGTAATATTAATATAAAAACTACTACTCGTATAACTCACCATGTTCAATAGTGTTAGTCTGGTTAGACTTCAGCATCAGACGCAGCAGCTTGGTAGCCTCGCTGCTGACATTCTGACTGTTGATACGACGCTGTTGAAGCTCCATCTTGTGATAAAAAGGTTAAAAAGAGAGTTATAAGTATTTAACTACTATTATCCTCTAAAACTACTTTTATTGAAGTAAAACTTAACGTACGCTTTATGCACGATCGATCGATCGATCTAGCACATGATCAAGTGAGTGCGCAGCCGGGTGCGCACTCACTTGCTCCTGTGCTCATTTGATAGATTGATCGACCAATCGATCTAGGACAGAGAGAGAGAGAGATTTAATCGATCTTGCACAGAGAGAGAGAAAGAGAGAGAGTTGCGCACCTGGCTGCGCACTCACTTGCTCTTGTGCTCATTTGATAGATTGACCGACCAATCGATCAAGAACAGAGAGAAAGAGTTAATCGATCGTGGACACAGAGAGAGAGAGGGAGAGTAAATCGATCGAGGACAGAGAGAGAGAGAGATTTATTCGATCTAGGACAGAGAGAGAGAAAGAGAGAGTTGCGCACCGGGCTGCGCACTCACTGGCTCGTGTGCTCATTTGATAGATTGATCGACCAAAGAATCCAAACCGTTAAAAAAAAAAGGTGCTAATGTTTTCAGAAGTCTATGGGTTAACTGCCAAGTACATTTTTAAAAACAAGAAGACTGTTAATACTTTAAACAGTGACTATGAGTGTGAGCAACTAACCTGTTTGAGCAGTATATCCAGCATCAGTATGCAGCACGTGAGGTTTTGTGGCTTCATCTGATCGTCCTTGTCTTTCTTATCCGTATCGTTGTTTGGAGACTCCTTCGATTCCTTCGGTTTTGAACCATCTGTGTGAAAAACAATACATTTTTATACTTGCCGAAAAGGTTGCAGAAATTTTGGTAGTCCTATTAACCTTCAGCCATTACGAACTTGACACAATTATTTTCAACCAAAATAGATTCGAAATATTTTATTTATTAAACTAGACTCTGCCAGCGGCTTCACCTGCATGAATATCAGAAATTATTACTGACTAAAATCTATCTCTGTGCCAAATTTCATCCAGATCCGTTCAGCTGTTCCGGTGTGATTGAGTTGCATACATCCATCCAACCATTTTTTTGCATTTAATAGTAAGTAGCAAGACTAAAGTTATAAAATGTTTGGTACATTGAATTGAACCAAAGTTGGAAAATTTGCAAATACTTCTATGTTTTGCTTCTACAAATCTCAAATTTACAATTAATTACGCATACAAACAGCACGTTTGGAATCATGTATCTATTTTAAAAGTTATCTTTTTTGAAAAAAATCATGGGGTCATAGGTACGCGAACTTAGTCGCACGTTTATTTTTGATACTGTTGTAGTTAAATAAATGAATGCCTTACCCAGTGTAGGCGGTTTGAAGATCTTCTCGGGCAGGTTGACGACGCAGTGACTGAACAGGTCGAACAGCTGCGACAGCGGGATGCGCACGTCCAGCATCGAGATGGTCTGGGAAAAGAACATTATTAGATTGGTGCGGGGAAATGGGTATTTTACAGAAAAAAATCTAATGAGTCCTTCATATAGGTTTCCAAAAAATATTCTTGTTCGTTCTTCTCCATAAGAATCTACTTTTTGCGAATGGACAACTAGAGTCACTTATATTTGAATTTGACGTTCAAAAGTGCCTTTTCATGGTCTAGTTGAAATAAATGAATTGACTTTGACTTTATTGGACACGATTTTTTTCTTTTTTCACGTCAACAAACTATGAGGACGATACAATGCGTTAATACACGCGTGACGTCACTATGATGGTACAATTTTATACCAACGACGTGACGTCACGCGTGTTTTCAACGCACTGTTTCTTCTTCATTTTATATTTTCGTGAATAAAGAATAAATGACAGACTAATAAGTTTTTTTCAGTAAAATACTCTATTAAGACATACNGACGTTCAAAAGTGCCTTTTCATGGTCTAGTTGAAATAAATGAATTGACTTTGACTTTATTGGACACGATTTTTTTCTTTTTTCACGTCAACAAACTATGAGGACGATACAATGCGTTAATACACGCGTGACGTCACTATGATGGTACAATTTTATACCAACGACGTGACGTCACGCGTGTTTTCAACGCACTGTTTCTTCTTCATTTTATATTTTCGTGAATAAAGAATAAATGACAGACTAATAAGTTTTTTTCAGTAAAATACTCTATTAAGACATACTTCATTTTTTTTATCTTTAGATATCGATGTCCATCACGTCTGTAAAGTTTCCCTGTCACTTCCCGCCTGTAAAGTAACGGACGCGTTACTTAAATTAATAAATGGAGTAATTTTTTTGGGTAAATTAGAAAAAATTAAGAAACCGTCCCAACCGTCTCGCACTTGGCCAGTTTTTTTTTTTTTATTTGAATCTCAATAAGTACTCAAACAAACACTTTAAGACTTTTCTTTTTCGAAGAAACATTAGGGAGCAATGATCCAGGATTGCGAAATTGTTCGATAGGGTCACCGTGGCCCTGGAATGCAAAGGGCTCTTTAGAAGGAACACATTTCTTAAAGTAGTAGTAGTAGTAATACCTGGAACCACTCCAGCACGGGCAGCACGGTGTCCGGGGTGGGCGTGCTGGTGACCTTGAGCACGGCGAACTTGTACAGGTTCTTCTCGTCCACGCCCACCATCGCGCCCTCGGGCTCCAGGATCTTGCCCAGGGGCACCTTCAGCTCCATTAGCTCCTGGATAAAGTAGGATCATTTTTCAGAGTTTGGATAGTCAGAAGCCAAGAAATCAGTCAGTAAACGTGAAATCGTGTTACCAAGTGATGTAATTAAAAATCAGGGGGTGTCATAGTATTTGACGTCAGAGTTGGTATCGGACTTCTCTTTCTTATTGTCAACTTTGAAGTTTAATAACTTCATCGCTGATGAAGGTATCTTAAAAATTCTTCCATAAGTGTTTATTAGAGTATTCCATAAGTATTTTACTTTGCAAATAAAAAAATGCTTGCTCCTTATTTGTGCGTGCCCTTATATCGCTTTGGGATATTCTGTAATGATAGAAGTGTTGTGCTAATAAATAATAAGTTACTGGGTTGTGGAGGCCCGATAGGCAGCCGCTCCATGTAAAATACTGTTACTCGGTTGGATGGAAGCCTGATGAAAAACAAAGAAACGAAATTTGTACGGCAACAAAAAGAACTGCCAACCAAGCCAAGCGACGAAATACCAACGAAATCCTGAATCGCGCAAGCAAACTTCTCCGTGCGATTTGATCATATACAGACACAACAGGTCGGAGAATCCTCCCTTTTCAATGGAGGTTTGCGGGACTTTACTCTCTGTACCGCATACCTCTATAAACTTTGACGTTTTACGTTGAATACACACGTAGATTGTACCTAATTGAAGCAGAAATCGTAATTTTGCAGCATTTCAATGGGCGATTTTTAGAACGACGTGCAGTTGAAAGTACCATAACAGAAGAAAATCCTCACCTCTGGTAAACGGATCACGGATCGAATCTTATATCAATTGGTACAGAATTATGAGCAGGCCTTACCTTTTCTGGTACGTCAGTGCAGATGGCTTCCATCCAAGCCGGCATGATGTAGTCCCAGATGGACTGCGTGATGATACCGTACGGGATCAGGCAGTATAATCTGTTAATTGATAAAAGGTGTGACTTTTATTTTATGTAGAAGCTGATTTCAACAGAAAAGGAAAAATTTCAAAAAATACAAAAATAGTAAGAGCTAGAAGGGTATTTTTTTTAGTTTTTTTAAATATCGGCAGACAAAATAGACCAGTGTAAGTGCCAGGTTGTCCCAGTGTCCGGCCTGCCTCGTGTAGTGTGGCGGGTGAGGCAACAGACAAGCT
>NDFZ01002239.1:0-11433 GCA_002192655.3 Mamestra configurata
TTTATCAATCGGTGCCTAACAGAGAAACAAGCAATATTATAATGTAGAGTGAAGTGTGTGTTTGGTGTTAGGCGCCGACTAAACATTACTTCAAAGGGTTTTGTTTTATTTTTCGGTAAAATTGAAAACTATAAATTTCACCATTGGAATACGATAAAAACTTACCACATATTTATCTGAATGCCACATATAATGAAAAACCTTTCATCATCAGTTCGAAGGTTTCCACGGGCAATCAGACGGGTACAAATAAAACCTCAACGAAAGATCAGCAACAGACAGTTGAAGAACAACGCCTTAAGAAACAAGGCACGACCCATCTCACGTCAGGGAGTCACAGTTTCTCAGATATCTAAGAGGAAAAAGCCAGAGTCTGAAGCCAACACGTTTTGGCACGACCCTCCGACGGAGCCCACAACTGCAATCAAGCAGAGACTGAAGCCTGCTCTTCTTCTAGGCAAGGCAACAATAAGTGCTGTAAGGAACACAGAAGACGTCGAAGGAAACGAGATGACACCTTCAGGAAGTGATGGAAGGGAAAGGATCATGAGGATGCATTACATGTCAGTGATGACGAAGAAGCAGTGGTATTCAGATCGGACTGAAGTGCCATTGGAGCAGATGGAAACGACGCCACCGACTACTAAGAAACAGTTTCTGAAACGTTGGTACATTTACTATGTTATATTTTTGGTCTTTAGCCCAGTAAACGGGGTTCATAAAATTGCAACCTTGCTCCGCGTTTCGAATCGCCATCTTCTTCTAAATCTTTCATGAATGCTCAATCCACCATTATTATCATTGGCCATTATATCGTGTACCATTCATTGCTCCTACCTGTTCTATCCATCTAAAGAAATGCTTACCTTTTTATTTCAGACATAATTAGTTCGGCACCAACCACTCTCTTTTACATAAGCACTGCTTCGACGACGCAAACTTACTTAAAAATGGCAGAAACGACGCAAACTTACTTAAAAATGGCAGAAACGATGCAAACTTTATCCACAATGAAGGATGAAACTCATCCAGAAGGATACATGATGGTGTTTCTCACAGAACTGATGCGACTCATAGCGACGAAGGAGAAGAAATCAGTACATGATGTGCTCAAGCACACGGATCAGATCATACACGGGTAACTGTTATTTCATTTATTAATGGCACCATTTGCCATTCTTTTTCCACAGCTATATTGGAGTCGAATTTCTCTGTCCTCCATAACCTTACTTGATAACTCTGAATATTCTGGCTTGAAAGGGAATGTGTGTCCCAACAGCCGGAGTATGAACCGGCACTTACAGGTTGTTGTGGTGTGTTAGCTTTGTCTGTCAGATGGCAACGCTTCTGCGACATCTCTGAGGCTTGAGAGAAGTGACATTTTGTCAGCGGTAACGTGGCAAAGACGACTGTCGAAACGAAAAAAATGAATGGGATTGATATACGCTTTCGAAATGTAACGTGATCAATCCTTACTAATATAATAAACGCCAAAGTTTTTATGTATGGATGGTTGTTACTCTTTCACGTCAGAACGGCTGAACGGATTATAGTCTGGATTAACACAAAGGATACTTTTCATCCCGGGAGTACGTTCCATTGGGATAATTTTCGACATAAACGCGGGCGGTAGCTAGTTCCTTATATTTTGGCATTTCGACAATCGCATTCGCTGATAGAATAGCACTTCAGCCTCTGGTGTTTCAGATGTTCATATGCAGATGGACACTCGCTAATAGGTGAGCTCTTGGCTAGTTTACCCCTGCACTAAGACAAAGTATTAACATAAAGTGATGATAGTTGTATCTTGGTGAATTTTGTTTCAGCCTTTATAAAAGTGGAAAGTTGCAGTGGTTCGGTCGGCCGCTCACAGATGTCACTAGGAAGCTCGCTAGAATACTCAAAACTTCGGAGATAGATATCATACAGAGTAAGTTGCCACTTATTCTTGTGTAACTCCCTAATGTTATTTCTAGTTTTATTGTCTTGTGGTCACAAGGACATGTGCTCCTATGCTCCTCTTATTAACCAGTAGTATGAATTTGTGTTCGGATTATTACAATCGGCTCTCTATAACTTTTTTTGATAAACAGTGCACTTCAACTGGTGAGATTTAGGTTTAAAGACATTTATTTCTCAAAGAACAAATTACAGTTCACAATAGCTCAGTTAACAATAATTTATAGTNATTTATTAATGGCACCATTTGCCATTCTTTTGCCCCAGCTATATTGGAGTCGAATTTCTCTGTCCTCCATAACCTTACTTGATAACTCTGAATATTCTGGCTTGAAAGGGAATGTGTGTCCCAACAGCCGGAGTATGAACCGGCACTTACAGGTTGTTGTGGTGTGTTAGCTTTGTCTGTCAGATGGCAACGCTTCTGCGACATCTCTGAGGCTTGAGAGAAGTGACATTTTGTCAGCGGTAACGTGGCAAAGACGACTGTCGAAACGAAAAAAATGAATGGGATTGATATACGCTTTCGAAATGTAACGTGATCAATCCTTACTAATATAATAAACGCCAAAGTTTTTATGTATGGATGGTTGTTACTCTTTCACGTCAGAACGGCTGAACGGATTATAGTCTGGATTAACACAAAGGATACTTTTCATCCCGGGAGTACGTTCCCTTGGGATAATTTTCGACATAAACGCGGGCGGTAGCTAGTCCCTTATATTTTGGCATTTCGACAATCGCATTCGCTGATAGAATAGCACTTCAGCCTCTGGTGTTTCAGATGTTCATATGCAGATGGACACTCGCTAATAGGTGAGCTCTTGGCTAGTTTACCCCTGCACTAAGACAAAGTATTAACATAAAGTGATGATAGTTGTATCTTGGTGAATTTTGTTTCAGCCTTTATAAAAGTGGAAAGTTGCAGTGGTTCGGTCGGCTGCTCATAAATGTCACTAGGAAGCTCGCTAGAATACTCAAAACTTCGGAGATAGATATCATACAGAGTAAGTTGCCACTTATTCTTGTGTAACTCCCTAATGTTATTTCTAGTTTTATTGTCTTGTGGTCACAAGAACATGTGCTCCTATGCTCCTCTTATTAACCAGTAGTATGAATTTGTGTTCGGATTATTACAATCGGCTCTCTATATATTATGATAAACAAGTACACTTCACCTGGTGAGATTTAGGTTTAAAGACATTTATTTCTCAAAGAACAAATTACAGTTCACAATAGCTCAGTTAACAATAATTTATAGTTTACATTATGACGTGAAACTGAGCACCATAGTTTCATTTCTAAAATATAGCAAGTATGTACTTAAGTCAAAACAAAATACAAAACAGTTCAATCTAAATTTATATGTCATATATAGAGCTATTCTTGTGTGTCTAGTTTATAATTCATTAGGCCTTTTTTATATGTTGGTATGCTTGTAAACTTTTTGGCTCTTTTAGGCAGTTTATTGTATAATAGCCGATTCCCTCAAACATAATAGTTTTCCTGTCGTGCAGGGTTCTCGCTCTTGGTACTTCTAGGTCGTCTTGAGTAGGGGTTTTAAATTCATGGGTCTTTTGTTTAAATGAAATATTTTTGTGTATGTTGGTCTTAAGGATCTTTCGGATAGTAATGCATGTGTGGTATGTGTACAATTAATTTTGTTTTTGTGTAGAGTAATTTTGTAGGAGTACCGTAGTTATAATTGAAATTAGATTTCAATGTACTAAACACTTCTGACTACCCCGTTTTAATATACATATTATTCAATAGTTCTTCATAAGCAGCTGCAACAGCTAGCCGTTGATATTAGCATGTTATCTCCCACAGAGCAGGCAGCTGATCTGCAGCACACGCTCAGTCAGCGACGTCAGATGCTGTCGGACGAGGTGAACACGATCCTCGAGAGTGCTGGCAGCTTGTATGATGACGACGAAGGAGGACACCTCTTGGGGGTCCTCAACGAGTTCGCAGCGTATCCCAACAGTAAGTGAAATAATAATAATATAGTAAATAATTTATTTCAGACCCACATGATCCATATTTTGTTAGTAAAAGTCTTAACCTAATGTTAGTAAAAATCACACTTTATATACAATATTGAAACGACTGACACCTACGTGTGCAGCCGTATCCAGTGAGCCAGCATGGGGCTGTCCCACCTATCACACAATACACTCAGGATGCTGTGGGAGATAGCACGTGTTCTACCGAGAATAGAAGCGCACCGTTTCCATATAATGGTATGAAAACCATCAACCCTGGCCTCGGTGAACATCCCGGAAGCGCTACAAAAACGTGGTAGACCCAACAGCATCCTGAATACATTGTTATACTGGACACGTAAGTCGCTGTATGTCCTCGCGTATACCTGACCCACAGGCTGCACGTGTAAAAAGACTGGCAGTATGCTCTGAAAAGGGTTATTTTAACTTGCGTCGTACAACGTGCAAATCTGCGCGTGCAATCAGCCTGTAATTTTCCCCACTGCTGGGACACTGGCATCTTCCCTGTGAGTGGGAGTGGACTGTTATCCTAGTGCGAGATCGTTGAAATCATTTCACATTCACCGTTTTAAGAGAAGAGACGGACTTGTGGCTAAATAGGTCCATATTCATGATTCAACAACGCTTGCTGAGGTCTGTCTGCTCCACGAAAAATAAGGACTCATATTCAGTTGCATTCTGTTTGAATGGAAGGTGATTGGTGGTCCTGTGGTATCTTTTTCGATCCCGGTAGAATAGAATAGAATAGAATACTCTTTATTATGTACACCATATAAGTTACAGAAATAAAATGGATACAAAAACGTATAATGAATATTGTTTTCTACATCCCAGTCACATTGTCCGGCTATTGGCTCTGCAACAGCCTCATCAATAACTTCTTGAGACCGTACCGACGTCTCACAGACACGCGACAGCGTCAACAACTGATGGACTCTGTGAACAACGCTTTAAAGACGAGATTCACTTCAAGTGGATCTAATGAGACAACTGCACTACGGAGCGGTGGTATTCGACAAGCCAACGTCCCACCTGTTGGTAAGTACCTACTCACCGCTGACTGAAGACATCTGCAATATCGGAGACAACGCAGCTGCCAGCCATCACAGAGACAAAGCTGCCGGTCGATTCTGTAAACACATCGAAGTAAAGGCCTGGGTGAAGTGATCACGAGGTGAGCTGCCATCCATAAAATCAAGATGGAATGACAGCTCACTTCGTGATCACGTGACATCTTGATTATAAGCCTTCAACTTCGACATGTTTACGGAATCGACCGGCTGGTAAGTCTCACGTGTCTGTAACTACACCGGCACACACACACACACACACATAGCAACCCTTCAAACTGGATCACGGTAACGCTTGGCGGCAATTGAAAATATGTATGATGGTAGTACTTTAACGGACGAGCTGCTTCACAAATACCTTTACTTCTACCGAAACTACAATGAAATCATTTAAATGATCCTGTTTTCGCAGAAGAAAAACTTTCGACTCATACGGAACCTCCGAGTGAAAGCACACAAACCCCAAGAAAAAGAAAGAGGAAGCACCATCATCGGTCACGCAAGAGGAAAAGAGAAAGAAAACGATATCGGATGCACAGATACAGGAACAGAGAGAGAGGCAACGAGAACCTGATGTTGAGGAGTATGGCGCCGAGAACAAGTGTACAGCCGAGCGTCTAGTCACTGCTTGACTGTTTAGGGCTTCAGAACGATACAATGAGGTGGTATAGTATATGTTGTGTTTGGACTCGATGCAAATAATTTTAGACTTAGTGCAGTCCGGTAGATACAGTTCTTTTGATAATATAACTGAATGTGTGGTGTTACTTTTGTTGCAATTTGTTATTCTTTAATACGAACTTTGAGGAGGGGCGCGTGGCAAGTTTAAGCCACACTTAATTGCGTGCTTTATTACATTTTGAGAACCTNGCAGCCGAGCGTCTAGTCACTGTTTGACTGTTTAGGGCTTCAGAACGATACAATGAGGTGGTATAGTATATGTTGTGTTTGGACTCGATGCAAATAATTTTAGACTTAGTACAGTCCGGTAGATACAGTTCTTTTGATAATATAACTGAATGTGTGGTGTTAATTTTGTTGCAATTTGTTATTTTTTAATACGAACTTTGAGGAGGGGCGCGTGGCAAGTTTAAGCCACACTTAACCTCAGCGCCTAAGCAAATCAAAATCAGAGCTCAGAGTAAAAGATTTGAGAGAAATAATCAAAGAAACTTTTTACAGTTATTATTTATTTCTTAACATAGCGCTCCGCATTTTTATCCCTTGCAGATTATCAAATAAGGCTAATGTAATTCAGGGTGTCAAGTAGAGATGCCACGAATAGTGATTTTTCCGAGTAAGTACTTCATATTCGGTGAAGCTCTCGATCGAAGCGCAGACATACCGAAGTGAAGGCTTGGGTGAAGTGATCACGAGTTGAGTTGACAATTCATACAATCAAGATGTCACGTGATCACGGAGTGACCTGTCATTCCATCTTGATTATACGGATTGACAGCTCACCTCGTGATAACTTCACCCAAGCCCTCACTTCGATATGTTTACAGAATCGACCGACAGGTCCTGCATCATGGAAGTGTGTGTATAACAATGTCGTGGGCATATTGTTTCATTTGCGAGTAGGTCGTGTCACAACTCGCATTATTTGTTGATTTAAAGTTGTTAGGTAACATTAAATTGTGTAAGGTATTAAATAGTGATTGTATTAGATACGAATATTCTTGGAATTTCTAGTGTCAAGAAGAATCTAATAATACCTCATAATATGTCATATAAGGGGTTTCATTCGATTCCCTGAGTGACATCAAAACGAACGGCTTTAATGTCACTCAGACAACCTCTCAGGCAACCGGGCATGGCATGATACAGGCCAATACAGTCAGACTAGCATTCTATCCAAAAACATTACCCTCCTTTTAGAACAGTCTTCTAATAAAAAAGCAGAGAAGAATATTTTAAAACTCTTCTGAACCTACGAGTTGAAGGTGTAACTACTACACTTAAGTTAAGTTTTCCACGCGTGTCTTCGTCGATATCCACTGTAGTTGCATTCTTCTTAGTAATTATTTCTTTTTTGACATTCAAAGTCGCATTATAAACCTCTTTTGTGGCTTTAGATGTAGTTTCAGTAAGTTATCTTTTCTCCTTTGTAGTTGGCAGTAGTTCTGAGAAAACTGGGTTCTTTACCGATTCTTATATATAGGTATATAGTTTTGAAGAAGTTTTCACTGCTTCAGTGGAATTTTTGTAACTTCTCTCAGTGTTTTGCGAATTTCTAACTTTTTTTGATCGATTTCTTTTAACCTTTTTCTGTTTTTTCAATTTCAATGTATGTACTTCGTCAGTTTTTAGTGGTCCTTTATTTTTTCAACAACGACTTCGTCTTTTTTTAAAAGATTCGTTTCTTTAACGTCCACTTCAATATCTCTTACTTTATTTTTTGACTGGCCTGTTGGTCGAGTGGTTAGTGACCCTGACAGCTTAACCGGAGGTCGTGGGTTCGATTCCCACCCAGGACAAATCTTTGTGTGATGAGCATGATCATTTGTTCTGTGTCTGGGTGTAATTTGTCTATAATATGTATGTATTTAGAAATATATAAGTATGTTTATCAGTTGTCTGGTTGCCATAGCACAGGCTCTGCCTAGTTTGGGATCGGATGACCGTGTGTGAGTTGTCCCAAGATATTATTATTATTATTTTCGTGTTCTTCTGTCTGAGCTCTGAATTCGTGTTTTTTACTTTGCGTTTCATTTACACCTTTAGTTTTGTTAATATTATTTACTTCGTCTCCGTTAGAAGTTGTGACGTTCATTCTACTACGTTGATTATTTTCCTGCATTTTCTTTAATTCGTTTATCGTCTGATCGAGATGTCTTCGTCTTTTAACATAATCATTTAGCCCATGTTGGAAACTGGTGTTACTAACAAAAGTGTAACTTTGAGCAAGAGCCTCCTCTCTTTTTCTCCTCTCTCTGTCAAATACTTCGACAGAGAGTTCCTCATTGGGTACGGGAGGTGCTATACTCCTCCTGAGATCCTCGGCGCTCAAATTTTCCTTATCATCATAACTTAAGAATCTTGAAGTTGTTTGTTTAGGTCTTGCCCTTCTGAAAACAACTTTCTTGGTTTGTTTCCTAGCAGGATTTGCTGTAGTTCTGTGTCTGAAATGAAAGTAATTATGTTTAATATTGTCTTATTTTCAATTTTATCTTTTACTAACTACCGTCCACGGCTCCACCTTATATATCCTTTGTATTATTCCGGACTATATTCTACCGCTGCGCCAAATTCCATCAAGATCCATTCAACCGTTCTGTCGTTATTGAGTTACAAACATTCATCCCAACATCCAAACTTTCGCATTTATAATATTAGTATTGTTTTAGTATTACAGACAATAAATAAAGTGAGGTTGCCTCCATTCAAAGGGCGAACAAGCACATGTACTTAGCTTAACATTATATATATACCTTTGGAAGGAGTGAGTACTTACACAAGATGAAGTCTGAAAATGGTATCAGTGACTGAAAAGCTGTGTGACATTCAATTGTTATGATAAAATGACGTAAGGCAAATTTGAAACTTAAGTGAAAATGTATCATTAAAAAGGAGGTGATCCTATATACTGGAAACGTATAGCTTGCTATGTCGTGCGTACCTAAGTCGCTTGGTGTTTGGTCGCGCAGTTGGTAGTCTGTCTGTCGATCCCTGTGTTGATATTCCCTCCGCTAACTTGCTTTTCATCTTAGACTTATTCTTTATTTTTGATTTCTCTGTAGTCTTATAAAAGTCTTCAATATACAGAGTGTCGTTCGGCTGAGCATTCAATTTTCGGTGTTGTTCATGAGACAGCTCTAGGGAGCTTTCATGAACAGTTTCATCCAATGATGTGTCTGTAGCTGTTTCTCTAGAATATCCTTCAGCTTCAGTACTTTCATGATATGTTTCTTCTGTGCTTGCAAATGTTACAACAAGCTGTTGACTGTCACTCTCTTCTTCAGAAGTTGCAAGTGTTGTTTCTTCATTTTCAGAACGTTCGCCATTTAATTTTTGACTATGAGTTTTTCGTCTGTTATTTTCCGCTTTATTTTGGACTATAGTTGATGTTGGATCACCTTTTTTTAAAAATTTCGGGCTTTTTANAAGTGAAAATGTATCATTAAAAAGGAGGTGATCCTATATACTGGAAACGTATAGCTTGCTATGTCGTGCGTACCTAAGTCGCTTGGTGTTTGGTCGCGCAGTTGGTAGTCTGTCTGTCGATCCCTGTGTTGATATTCCCTCCGCTAACTTGCTTTTCATCTTAGACTTATTCTTTATTTTTGATTTCTCTGTAGTCTTATAAAAGTCTTCAATATACAGAGTGTCGTTCGGCTGAGCATTCAATTTTCGGTGTTGTTCATGAGACAGCTCTAGGGAGCTTTCATGAACAGTTTCATCCAATGATGTGTCTGTAGCTGTTTCTCTAGAATATCCTTCAGCTTCAGTACTTTCATGATATGTTTCTTCTGTGCTTGCAAATGTTACAACAAGCTGTTGACTGTCACTCTCTTCTTCAGAAGTTGCAAGTGTTGTTTCTTCATTTTCAGAACGTTCGCCATTTAATTTTTGACTATGAGTTTTTCGTCTGTTATTTTCCGCTTTATTTTGGACTATAGTTGATGTTGGATCACCTTTTTTTAAAAATTTCGGGCTTTTTAAGTTTATGGGTTATGGTTTTGGAAATTTAGAGTTCAATTCACTGACTGCAGGTTTAGGAGGACTAAAATTAGCCTTCGAGCGTAGTAACGGAATCACTGTTAATCCTTTTAGAAATAATATAATTTCTTTTTTTAATCCTCTCTTTTCTTTGGTGTCCAAATTTGTGTAATGATTAAAAAAAATGGCCCGGACCCCACTTCTAATTTTCTTGGTTAAATTATTTTTAGGCTCTTTAATGTTTGAGTTGCCATAACCCTTCAAATCTGTTAAAAAATTCCGGAGCTTTTCTCTGACATCTTCTTTGAATATAGAGTTTATATAATTCAGCATTCGTTTCACGTTTTTATCGTTAACTTTATGTTTTATTATCTCGGCTACTTCACGTATTGATTTCCCTTTAACCAAATCGACTTTCTCTGCGAGTAAGTTTCTGATTTCGTAGTCATCCGTCAATTCGTGAATCTTGTAGCCTCTGTAGTGATATTTTCTCATTTCCTTATCCAGAATATTGAAGAAATCTTCGAATGTGTTATCATCGTAAGTATAGAGTATTTTGATGACTTCCTGTATGAAACCCGTAAAGGTTTCAACTTTTTGCGGTCTGGAGTCACCTCGCTAGATTTTGGGATAACCAGTCAGTTTTTTATCTGTGACTGTTACGGAGTTCTTGTCAACGTTGAATTCTAGGGCACCTTTAACATTTAGATCTAGATTGATGCTTCTCTTATCTCCTTTAGGTGAGTGAAGAGGGCTTGAGATTGTGTAGGCTGAAAGATAATGAAGGATACCACATTAAAACAAGCTGTGCTATAATAATTAATCATGAATGATAATCTCTCCGAGTGCTGCATATTGGTAGATCATCATCAACATCATCGGCTGAAAGACGTCCACTGCTAGAAATAAGCCTTCCCCCAAAGGGGTGTTTGCCATAATCGCCACGCTTGGCAGGTGGGTTGGTGATCGCAGTGTAGCTGTTGCAATGTACAGAGAATGCTGGTGCCCATTCTCTGGTGAGTTCCTTACTCGCCTCTTACGACACCCACGGGAAGTGGTGGGATGGTGCTATTCTTTTACATCCGACACCACATAGAATATTGTAAGATATAGAAAAAGAATTATTTCCCCGCCTATAAAGGAACTTTTTTTATCGCCCTCCGGTAAACAATAATCCGACAGTACCAACAACAGTAATAACAAACCTCTCCACACCATACATTTTAAATGCTCATAAAACATTTACGTTTGCTCATAAAAAACTCATTGCCTGTCAGATCGGATGAAGTTGTGTGAATAAGGTCCCAAAAGACTCTTAAGTACTCTTAAGAGGCTTATGGGACCTTATAGCTTGTCCACCACGCTTATCACTTTTTGACAGCTGTCTAAGTCCGTAACTTAAAATGCTTAGTAAAAGGATTATGTAAACTGCATTACATTTTTAACTATCTTATCTTTTATACTTCAATATAATATATAATATATATATAATATAATATATAACATATCTTGGGACAACTCACTCACGGTCATCCGATCCCAAACTAGGCAGAGCCTGTGCTATGGCAACCAGACAACTGATAAACATACTTATATATTTCTAAATACATACATATTATAGACAAATTACACCCAGACACAGAACAAATGATCATGCTCATCACACAAAGATTTGTCCTGGGTGGGAATCGAACCCACGACCTCCGGTTTAGCAGTCAGGGTCACTAACCACTCGA
>NDFZ01002240.1:0-17146 GCA_002192655.3 Mamestra configurata
CCGAGGCACGCAGGAGTCTCGGTATGTACCCACCATCATCACTATAACCCACCCATCTACGGGCTGACCTCGGCGACCATTGCTTCACCTTGAAGATCGACCCGTGCGGGTGTTAATATTTAGCCACGAGCTCCTCCCTTTCTCCCTAAGGCGGAATGTGTCATATTTACGGTCAGCTTCTGTACTACAATTGGACGAATGTCCATATATTTTTGTCTAGAATTTAAATCTAATATTGTTGTTTTAAATCAAACAAAAGTCTTAATCACAGGTGTGTGCCTACGTACGTAATCTTCAATAGGAAGGTACATTTAACTAGAACAAAATACTAAGGAGAATTATGGCGAGATTGAAATGTTTCCTTATCTTATACATTCATGAATAATTGTCATTAGGTAGGTGTACCTACTCGGGGAAATTAAGTGTTTACCATCTTAAGGTGAAACCGCAATTCAAATTTTCATACGTTTTTTGCAGGTCAGTGTCAGGTTGTATGCTGGTTGGTAGTCTGTGGGTCAACTATACTCAGAGGGCATACAGCGCTCTGCGAGTCCAGTATAATAATGCATTCAGGGTGTTATTGAGGTTGCCGCGCTACTGTAGTGCGGAGGCGGAGATTGGTGGTTTTCATGCCATCATGCAAAAGCGTTGCGCCTCCGCCATGCAACAGCATCCTGGGAGTTATAGCGGACAGATGGGACAGCCTCATACTGGGGCATTGGATAAGCCTGCATGTGAGTTTAGTGTAGGTAAGTATATTTAATTGTATTTTGTTCAGGTAGTTATAAGTACTAACACTAGTTTCTTAGTTTTTGTATACTAACCAATTAATGGACTCTGTCTGAATTAAAACTTTTTTTTTTCGGAGTTATTATAATTAAAATCATCAATACAGGTTGTATCATTCATGTAACTCGGTAGAATGACTTTTTCATGAAATAACCATTCAATCGAGTTAAGCTTGAATATCGCTTACATGACAAGGTCTTTGACATAGGTTGGATAGTTTTAAAAAGGTATAAGGTAATAAAGGTCATAGCACACCTATCAACTCTGAAAGGGATCGTCACCGTATCAACTCGAGCCGTGTAGTTATTCTTTGTATGAAACTACTGCAACGCACACTAATCGGAAACGTAACGTAATCGCCTCGCCTCAGTACAATACGGCGAAAAAGGCGATACGGTAACGATCCCTTTCCGAGTTAACTAAGGAATGTTATATTTAGCTACAAAATAATCTTGAAGATCCAAATACGTGTACTCATAACCATCGTGGGGGTACACTTAATAGCTTTTGAAATTGCAAATCTTGCAAAAACCAGATTAAGGGGATAGAACCTTTGTGGCATAGACCCCGCGCCCGCCGCAATTTTGTTTTTTTTTCATGATCTAACGCATATATAGGTAGAAGACACTTCAACAAATAAGAAATGTTAGGAACCTGGTGCCCTAAAGTGCATATAAGCACGTGATTAGTTCATTTTTAGTGATTTTTATTGTTGTCACATGGCAACTTTAACTACCCAAATATCTCAGCAACGTGATACTTTGGGACACAATATTCCTAACACTTTTTAACCGACTTCAAAGAAGGAGGAGATTCTCAATTAGTCTGAACTTTTGTTTTTATGTATGTTCCCTGGTTACTCGATGGCTGGACCGATTTGATTTTTTTTTTTTGTTTGAAAGGGGTTTGACCAATCAAGTCAGGATCTGATGATGGGATCCTGGAGAAATAGAGAGAAGTCTTCAAATTTTATAAGCACACTTGAAGCGATTGGGGTAGTTTTTGGAGAGTACTTTCTTTGAGTGGTCTCATTTCAATTTGGTGAAGACCTGATGAAGATTACTATTTTATACTTTGTAGTGTTTTTTTTTATTAGGAAGTCGGTTATATTTTACTGTAAAAAGTTTTTGTTTGTTAAAGTGTCCTCTACCTACGCATTTGTAAAAATTTCACCGTGACCCTGATTTAAAAAAACAAAATAAAATGGCGGCTGGGATCTTTTCCAGCTTCCATAGAAAAGTGTTCAAACTCCTTAGGAGTGCATTGAAACCTATACCTTATTTTTGATGATATTAAGTATAAAGTCCTGTGCGTTATAGGACACCATAAGAGCTATTTGTGACCATACCAATGTACATTTGTCCTCAAATATATTTAACATTTTGACTAATAATCAAGTAGCTACCCAAAACATTATTATCACACTAGCTTACAAAAAAATGCTTATTTACACTTCCCCACATACATATATATGCAAATAACAGATTTTTCTTCAACATCTTATTAACCACTTAATGTTTTCATGGACACGAATAAACATAACATTACGCCTGTACAACTGAGGGGACAGGCAGAGCTGTACCTATACTGAATTGAGTGCTCATAGGGCGTCTCAAACATTGTCCAAGTCGCACTCAACGCTTGCTAGTCATGTATACGTGACAATGGCGTTCAAAAGGTTAAAAACTTAATCCACTGATTTAGTTTAAACAAACTAAATCAGTGGATAAAGTTTTTAACCTTTTAATTTTTTTTTTTAATTAGTTAGATAAATTTTCTTTCAATGTGCCCCTGATACAAAATAATTTAGGCAACCAACAACAACAAAGAATATTTTTTTAATCTAGAAATGAATGTTTTTGACATGACTGAATTTTTAAAATTTGGAGTTGTAAACTTGCCCATAATCATAACATAATATGCCATTTGTTTATCATCTATGTATGTTCTTTAATATGTCCCGTGCCGATGGCTAATCTCGGTTGAGATTGGCTGGAGGACTAAANTATTTTTAAAATTTGGAGTTGTAAACTTGCCCATAATCATAACATAATATGCCATTTGTTTATCATCTTTGTATGTTCTTTAATATGTCCCGTGCCGATGGCTAATCTCGGTTGAGATTGGCTGGAGGACTAAATGTGCTATCAGAATCAACCCTTGGTTTCAGGATTTATTTCTGGAGTG
This sequence comes from Mamestra configurata, assembly GCA_002192655.3. Taxonomy (NCBI): domain Eukaryota; kingdom Metazoa; phylum Arthropoda; class Insecta; order Lepidoptera; family Noctuidae; genus Mamestra; species Mamestra configurata. The sequence goes on from NDFZ01002240.1 coordinate 2,977, forward strand.
GACACAAGGGCCAGACAAGTGAGGAGTCTCACCTCTAGTATTGCATTATGCCTGTGGAATCAATATTGTTTGCCTTGCATAAGCGTTATGCCTTTTGTTACCAACTTTTTGTAAATTGAATGCAAAATAAATAAATTTTAATTAATTTTTATTCATGACCATTGACTATGTAAGNCGTTACCATCTTTTCTGTAAATTGAATGCAAAATAAATAAATTTTAATTAATTTTTATTCATGACCATTGACTATGTAAGTCAATGGTTAAAGACAGGGCCGACCACACACTTTTCGGACACCAAAAATTGGCATGTTATTGGCCCATAAACACTTTAATACAAACTTGCCATGTGGACGGCAATCTTCGCTTGTGTGAGTGACATATTAAAAATGCTGTTTCTCGTAATTCAATGTCAATGACATACATTATCTCTTGCCCCTGGATCCACCCCTGATCAGAACATTTACTCTCTATTTGCTCTAAACCCAACCTACACTTATACAAGCCATTTCATTAAAACAATATTTACTATCACTGGTACACAAAAATCTTAAATAACATCTGCAGAACTAACAAGCTTACCATTCAGTAACCCCATCTTATGCTTCTCCCTAACATGGCGTACGACATGGTCCTTCCTTTTGTAAGACTGCCTGCAGATCGGGCATTCCACTAAAAGTTTCATATGTTGAGATTTGACATGCCTTAGCATATGATCCCGCCTTTTGAACGTAGTTTGACAGTGAGGGCATAAATGCCTGTCTATGGACGAGTGAGTGAACTCATGTTTTTCTAATTCAGAATGTGTTCCACATTCGAAAGTGCACTCTCTGCAGCGGAAAACTTCTGTTGCGTCGGAATGTTTTCTTTTAATATGTTTTAGTAGCATGTCCTGTCGTTGACAGTCCTTCCCGCACACAGGACACACGCAGTACTTCTGATTGTTGTGTAAACTGTGTATATGGCGCTTCAAGTGGTCTTGCCTCCGAAATGTAGCATTGCATAAATTGCACGATAAAATCTTCTTCCCGCCGTGTAGTTCGACGTTGTGATGCTCATACTCTATAGTATCCATAAATGGAAGGTTGCAGTGTGAACAGAAAAGCGAAAATTGCTCGATTCTGTTTTTTAACAACTCGCGTTGGATTCCAGGTTGCGGGGTCGCGAATGGATTTATGGCGTACTTTGTCCCCTCTGGTCCTTGCAGCATAGGGGTTGGAATGTAATTCGCTCTATTATCAACCATTATTTTATTTGTTTTGTATCCACATTGGAATTACAGCACGCCCCAATAGAACCAAAACATGCTAAACTGGATGCGTTTCATTTTACAAAATATATTTTGACAAACTCGGTTATCTCTCTCACTCTAACAAAATATGTGTGTTGCTATCTCTTCCGAATACTGCAAATTAAATATACATTTGATGATACGAAACGCACCTTCAATCAATGAGTTTATGAGAGTGACATTGACAGTTGTGTGTTGCTACTAAATAATTTGAAATTCTGCCAATTTAGAAGCTTGTGTGTAGAGTTAGGGTCCGCGTTTATGCGTAGCGCGCGAAGTGTCTTACGTATATGCGATCGTATCGTTGCCTCCATTTATTTGGCAAACGTAATTCTCTGACTTCAAATGCGTATTTGCGTGATGACTTCTTACCACCCACAATCAGATGGAATGGTGGAACAATTTAAAAGACATTGGAGAGATACCTGGCAAAAGTCGTGGAAAATCGGCAACGCGATTGGGACATGCATATACAACTGTTTTTACTGTCATACCGAAGTGCTGTTCACGAAATTACATCGGTGACACCAGCCTTCGCAAACTTTGGAAGAGAATAACGGCTGCCTGCAGACGATCACCTGAATACCACCTGATGCCCCACGCAGTATAATCGATTATGCGAATGACTGGCGGAACAAAATGAATGACATTTATGAGCACGTCAGACAATCGGGCCAGTAAATGTCTGAAAAGATGTAAACCCGTTATGAACGTAAAATGAACAACAAAGGTTAGACGAAGGTTCACTGGTGTGGTTGCACAATCCGGTTCGCAGTAAAGGGAAATCGCCTAAGCTTCAAGCTTAATGGATTGTGACAAAAATTAACGACGTGACCTACCGCATACAGAAAGGTACAAGAAGTGCTCCTAAGATCGTCCATGTGGATCGACTGGCGCGTTATTATGGGACCTGTACCTAATACGGCCTATTACGGCCCTAAGGCTGACTCTCCACTGGAGTGGAGAGGAGAGGAGCGGAGAAATATTAACCAATGGAATTGCATAAAATATCAGTAACTGACGCGGAGCGGAGATTTCATGCAATTCTAGTTAATATTCCTCCACTCCTCTCCTTTCCACTCCAGTGTACAGTCAGCCTTAGGGCCGTAATACACAATTACACATGCCAGCTACTCGCACAACAATAGGCGAGTAGCTTGAATGCCATGTACCATTAATTCTAATTGGTGAATGTTACTATACAATATAATAGTTCCTGCACGCTCCCTAAGAAGCGTGCAGGAACTATAATAAGTAGCAGCACAGAAGCGTCAATCTTAAGTATTTATAAGATGAAAGTACCGGATTTACAACACTAGATGGCATAGTCTACCTACGCTAAATGTTCCCCTGAAGCTTGCAAGAGCTATAGGTGGCAGCACAAGCGTCAATGGCAAGTATTTGTACGAAAAAAGTTCCAAATTTGCAACACTAGATGGCAGTGTTCGAGGTGCACGTTACCCATGCAAGCTACTCGCATACTTGTGTGCATCCCGTGCTACTGTCATGCGAGTACCCGCTAGCTCCAGTAGCAATAGCTATGTACTAGGAGCAGCTTCAACTGTTCAAGCCTTAAGCGTTCTACACATCGCGTCGTACCCACAACACAGCTGGGTTAGTACGGGGCGGGTTGTGTGTGTAGAACACTTTTATGCTGATAAAGTTGTCTCAAAAGTATTTGTGCTAGAGGCTGCTAGTACTGTAGCCGCCTTCCGCCAGATATGGTATAAATATGGAAATATTTTAAGGATCTAAATAGACGGGCTGGTTATGAACTGCTCGCCTGCTGCAGCTTTTAAGACCTTAGTCGTTAGTCATACTGGTGCTAAGCTATTGTTTTCCTACCTCATACTAATTGTTTATCATGCCTTGCTTATTTACACGTACCGAGTACGTGTTACGAATTTACGATTCATGGCAAAGGGATCGGTATTGGTCTGTGCTCTCGTATTAGGTATTTCACGGTATATACGTGTAATCAAGCTGTTTTTATGATTGCAGTTCATTCAAGAACCACCAAAAATGATATCCTAAATTGGGTGCACCCAATTTTAGCTACAATAAAGTAGCGAGTGACTGTCACCGTTGACATGTCGCGGACACGAGTGGCAGCCACTGGGGCTGTGGTCGGTGGCCCGTTTGCGCGGAGCCTAAAGAGATCTTTGCTTATTATTTTTCCATTTCGACTATTTGATATTTAGGGCCAAGTCACACAAGAGAGTCGACTCATTCTATAGGATTAACGCGTATTTATTTAGGAGTGAGGGTGTGACTTGCCGTTGTCGCATGCACCCATTTTGATTATCTTATGATATATGTATAATGATTGCAATGGATCAATAAGGGCCGGCGCTCACTGCCGGCATGGCACGACAGGTTGCGCTACGGCATCCCACGGCATTCCATGGCATCGCGCTGCATGCCGTAGCATCTCGCAGCGTCTCGCGTCTTCTCCCTCCCTTGCCCCCGTGCACCGACCGGACCACATTAACCAAAATGACCGCTGCGCAAGTTTCAACCATATTTCAACAACTTTAGCAATCATAATTCCTCGACACAAAGTTACAATTTAAATACCATAACGTCTCGCGGGATGCAAAGGCGCGCCGCGGCAATCCGTGGGATGAAACGGCATGACACGTCATGCCGCAGCATGTCGCGGCATCGTGGTATCGAAATAAAGTAACATGAATTCTAAACTCATTGAAATAAGATTCAAAATAACTTGATTAGTAATAAAATCCTTTGCCATGACACGCCATGCCGTGCCGGCAGTGAGCGCCGGCCCTAAGCTGTATGAATTTTTAGATAGACGCTTCGGTGCGCTTCGTGTGACTTGACCCTTACTAACTCCAGTTTATCATCTTCCTTTCACCGTCGTCAACGTCATTCTGTCTTGGCCAACCACAAAACCTAAGATCTGTCTGATTTCGTTCAAGGTGTGATTAAGTGGTTTTTCAGATTATTTGCTAGGTATCAAAATAAAACAAGCATTTAAAGATTTAATATTGGACTAATATTTAGTAAAATACCATATTATATTAATAAAATTCATATAAAAATTCAAGTATTTCAGTTTTTAAACAATACCTACTGGCCTATTGGGGACTTAAGAGGGAGCATTGCATACATAAAAATTACTTTTTAATCTGACGACAGTTTGTGACTTTTCATCCATACACGAACTTTAACAGATGTAAACAAAAATTAAGTACTTATATAATACGAATATTTAATTAATATGAATAAACTACTGTTAATATATATTACTTGTATTTAACTATATTTTGGTAAAACATTCATATCTTCAACAAAATACTCCTATTACTTTAATAATTATACATAATACTTTTGATAAACATACATAAATATACATCAGATACAATATAGTTAGGAACATTACAATCGTGTATAAATATTCTGACTGCCGACAGATTAAAAAATAATATTTTTCCTCAACACAATCCCCAATAAGCGTAACACTAAGTAATACTATCAAACAACAAAATAAAATTAAAAAAATCACTCTTAAAATAAAGAAAAACGCAGGTAAATCCAAAACTACTTATCTACAATAATTATGTAGTTTTTACATAAATACAAATATATAAAAAATCGTAATACATTTTATTTATAATAGAAATTAAAAGAAAAAACAATAAAGCTCCGTTTTTTAGAAATTTGAATCTAATTTGCAATATTCAAACAGATTTTTTACATTTTTTCTATTTATTTCAAGTTAAATATACATAAATATACCTTATCTTACGGCCAACGTGCAAAAACTTTATATTCGCTGAAAGCTTATACTAATCTGTGTAAAATTACCTACAATAGAAAAAAAACTCGAAAAAAAATACTGAAAAAATGTAACACTAAAACTACTAGTGAATAAAACTACTAATCGATAAAAAAGTTATACAAAAATCGGTAAAAAATAAATAGGAATAACATCAAAAATACATCAAAACAAGCGGGTGATTAAAAAAATGTTTACAAAAAAGCGATTTTTCACCGGAAATTAAGTAAAAAATAGGAATCAATCATGTCTTTTTGGTAGGTAACTTTGGGCCGCATACTGTCTTTGGTCGAAACTAGAAGGATGTAGCTAATAAAAAAATATGTACTTACAAAAATAATCTGTGACACACTAGGGCTTAAGGAAACTGTGTTTTGCAGTGTGTTTAAAGATCGTACTTCATGAATGAGGATACCTTGATCTGGGTATCAAACAAAGAATACCAATTGTCAATTGTGAAAAACTGTGGTACCTATTTGAATTAGAGCTCGTGTGATATTTACGTCCGTTGTGTCATTGATAGTAATCTCAAATTGGTCTCTTAAATGGAATCTGATGTGTGTATCTCAGTTGTACCTACTTACACAGCCTGGACGCTTTTCTATGCGTCTACCTATCAGCAGTGTGATTCTGTAAATATCTCACAATTTAAGCTTATTTTTAGTGAACATGAAGTGAGCTGTCAATCCATACAAACAAGATGGAATGGCAGCGCACTTCATGCTTACACCACCTAAGTTGAGCGGTGAGATGTTGACAATAGACCGGCAGTAATATCCTCATCACTAACTGCAAGCCACAGCCCCGCCCCGCAACAAAGACAAACAATTGCACTACCCCAGAAAGCAAACTACAATACAAACACAGGGCGAAAGTTTCAAATTCATTTTAATATCTCACAATAGTCGTAAAGTAAGTCACGGGCGTGAAACAAGACTAAGCGAGAGTCGTGGCCAACACAAGGGGCACGGTACGTCATTTGGTGCCGTTGGAGCTCATGTTAGTGGCGGTGAAGGGTAATACGGAAGCAGAAATGTAAGAATTGGGAACAAAGATGCTTAATGTGTAGCCTGCAAGTTGTTTACAATGGTGACAGGCAAGACTTTCTGACCGTAACGAGTCTTTCTCACCAGTGAGTTAAGATAATGTAATTCATGGTTTCCTGTCACCACTTTCCGTATTCCCAACTTCACCGGCACTGCACAGTCATTTAGAAAATGTACTTAAGTCTAAAAAGAAAGCTTAAAAATTAATCTTAATTATTTCTCACTAAAGCTGTCACTAGGTATCGTAGAACGCTTACAGAACAAACATAAGACCCAAAGGCACCAATGTAAACGTTTGGCGAAAAAAATTGGTTTCAATTTCATTTATCAAGTATCAACAAAATTGATTTTACAAGTATAACAATGAATGAAACAACTGCATATAAAAATATATAAATCTTATTTTAAATCAATTTAAATTATAATTTGGACTCGGAGAAAATCGTGTATGTGCATCACAAAAAACCGTTTTAATGACAAAAATATTTCTACTAAATAGGTCATAAATCTTTGTATTTGGTAGAAACTTGAGTTTTAGTGAAGCACTGACACGAAATTGCTTGGACACTCGACTTGTTCAAACCAGTATCAATTAGATATAAGTAAACACTAAAAGACTTCATATTTTACTCAATCTTACATCTACATTTGTCTAAAATGAAGTCTTAAATATAATAATGGTTTAGATAAAGCTTCTAATCGTTTCCTGAAAACTCGAGTGTCCACACACTTACACATCTGAACGAGAGTCCACAGAACATCGAAAATACTATTTAAAAAAATAAATTTAGATCCACCGCAACTTTCGATATAGTTTAAATTATACAAACAGTGAAAAAACACCTGAAGATAAAAACGGTGCATTCATTTTATTATTATTAAAAAACACAATAATATTGTCCTAGCAACGGTACAAGATATTAGGTACATTATTAGACTCAACTAGGTTAGTTTAAATTGCGCTACTCTTTGCTATTCTTTAATTTCACTAAAAACTCTAGCACAAGAATTTACAAAACCCGCCCGGGCGATACGGGCGATGCTAAGACGAAAAAATTTTTACTAACTCTGTTCCGCCACCGACATAATCGTAAAAAACATTCTTTTTTTTGCCGATTTTTTTAAAATTTTGTTTCTCACCTATCTCCTATTTACATGCATGTGAAGTGCGAAACTCACTCGGGAGTAACGTGGGGGACGATACACCGATCAACAACAACAATTCATTTATAAAGATACAAATTTGACGTCAAAAAATGTATAAGAATGACACCGCGACGCCCCCCTGCTGTGACCGCACGCAGTGATATGCAAACGACAAAATTACGATCTAAAATTAATGAGAACAGCACACCCGTCCATAGAAAAAACAGACAACGTACAAACGTGAACGAGAGCCGCTTAGCGACGGCGCCGACAAAACAACAACTACAAACTAGCGACTAAAGGTACGTGCGAGAATACGGCCGCCCCGCCTCAACAAACTAAACCGCGCTCCAAATCAACTAAAAAATATTTTCATATTCAAACGCTACAATGCCATCAAAAGTAGACGATTGTCGTGGCTTACTGCCGCAATGACGCGGTGATTAACATTCTAAGAACTCTACATCAATTTTAACTAACATTACCACTATTGCTGCCAACCATACGTAGCAGCATCAAAACTTGGCCGCATCATTGAGGCAAACAAGCCACTAAATAAGAAACTAAACGAGAGTCAAAACTAAAATAATGCGAGGCGACATCAAGAAACTACAACAGACAAGCGAAAACAGGTTATAAAAACCTCAAGAGAAAACAATTATAATAAAGAAAGGGAGGACGAATTGAAACTTTCCCCCGCACGACAATATTAATTCAACTAAATAGCAAAATTAGTTACTAAAAATCCTTCGCATTCTACCAAATTGGTAGAAAAGCGGTTTGGCTGGTCACATCAGTCAGAATATTGTAAGCTATGTCTCTGTCATGGCGAACTGCATTTTTGAGCAGATTATCGCGAGTTTAATAGTCAAATTCGGTTAAATAACAGCCTCATTGTGGTCAAATCATACAGCCTAGAGCTGGGGACAGAGGCACATAGTTTACTATTAAGCCGGCGACCAGCGATACATGACGGTACAATCGTCACAAAGCCCTAACATAGTGCAAATCTAGCCCACCGCTCGCAGGCAGACCACATATCCCAAACACACCTCGGTTTTATTCTAACACCAATTATTAAGTTTTTTTTAGCGCTGGGTTGAACAGATCTTCAAGGTTTTTGGTTTTTGAACGCAGTTCATACAAAAATAATAGAGATATCATAAATGATTAAATGCTTTCTTTGCTTAGGTACAAAGTTGTTTTTATATAAAACCATTGGAATCGATGAAAATCGTTCAATGGGTTGGCAGTTCAAATGATTCGTTTCAAGGTAATTTATATAAAACATATTTAGCTGTAAAGTCAGTAATACCAATCGTTAACTAAGAACATTAAACTGATTTCGTAACGAAAAAAGATTTTGCTGAATGATAACTTGAAGATCTGTTATAATTTAATTTTATAAAAATGTCTTAACCCAAGCGTTCACTACAACGTTGCGCGTAAAGTAAAAAAATCACATCCGAATTCACATTATTTACGTTTTTTTTATTATAAAAATACAAAAATACAAAATGGGACAGTGCGACCATACATTCAACCATCGCCCGCCATCCTAATTTCAACTAGGGGGGTAGGGAGTACTAAACAATTTTACAAAAAAATCATTGAGCAATTTCATGAAAAGAACCACCAAAAACATCGAACGAGTGTACGCAAATCACAAAGAAAAAGATAAAAATAAATTTTTAGTAAAGTCTAAACTCAACGCATCGACGCAGAATCAAAACGCTACAAACGAAAAATTTATTTTTCAAAAGTGTTGCCACAAAATTGTTGAAAAAAACTACCAAATTTGAAAATGCAGTAGAAAAACGAAAATCAGTCGATAAAAAATGAATTAATAATGATACAAAGTGCGCAAGTGAAAATGGATCCTATATAAAGTGTTCTGGGCGATCAAGGCGTGTGTTTTTTAAATATTTTTCTAGGAAACTTCTATTTTTATTTAGAGAAATTGTATTCGCATTTGCTATTATACTGAAACTATTAATTTACTAACAGATCCGACGTCCAACTAGGAAGTGACGAAGGAACCAGATTATAATAATCTAAAAATGATTTACATTTGCAAGTTAGATCACAGAGCGATATATCAACAATAGTTTTATATGAACTGGTTTCTCCTCATTTCTAGACCACATACGGATCGTTTAGAAGAGATTTTCACACAGTCGCGTGTGATTTTATAAATTCTGTCCGCGTCATGAGACTTTTCACATCGAAATACTATACATACATATCTAAATACTAAGAAAAATATAATATTATTATAATTTTTCTTCAAATATTTTGTCTACATTAATTGATTAATACTTGAACATTTTTCCACCGACATAAAAAGTCTCGTAACGCGTCTAATATGGCAAATTTTTACTAAAATGCTTTTACTATTATTACAAATTGTACCTACTTAATGTTTAGTGCGGGCCAGATTTACCTCGGCCGCAATGATGAAGAATAAATAGGGAATTTAGGAGTAAAACCGACCCATTTTTCGCCCCTAACGGAGCCAAAAGGGGGAAACGACGATTATAATTTTGTCTCGTCACAAGGAACAGTGAAACGACACAAGTTGAAGGTCCGTAAGACCTATATTCGAACTACATCGGGAGGGGTACACCAAACTCATACGCCACAACAAGGCACTATCAAGCCTCATGATAATTTTCGAAAAAAGGTACCACACAACACGAAAAAACCGCATCGAAATCATGAAAAAAACCATCAAAAAATCCGCGCAAGTCTTTTTACTACAGTCTATTTTATTTCCGTGGTCTTTCGGGATACGTTATCTATCTCCATACAGTGTGTATCCGTTGTTATTTTACTTTAAGATTTAAGTACTTACACGTTATACTGAAAAAACATCCAAAATTTTGTGTTAAAACTCTGCTGCACTTAGTTTGAGACGCATTAGAAAGCACATTGCGTTAATATGAAATAGCAATTCTGAAGTATGACAGATGTGTGTCACAAATATAAGCATATCTTGTAACCACTATTTAAGGTCTTCAAGCCCTGCTAATGCGATCAAAAACCAAATAAGACAGAGTTCTGACATTAGAAACATACTGAAACTTGAAAGCGTTGTATATTTTAAACCATTACTCTGATCAAACTGATTCTCAAACTTCAAGCCATTGCTTAGACCTTTCAATCGAGAACGGTGTTCCACAAGGCACAACGCTAGATCCAACAGGCACATAAGTCAGAAATTAAAATTTTCTTCCTCCCTTGATGTCACACAGTCCAACACAAACAATTTCAAGACGTTTCAAGTTCAATAATTACAAATCGTGCGGTTGGTCCATCCTAGGACACACGTCACGATGCAAATAAAACATCGGTGCTTTTAGCGTTTACTGCTATTAAGCAAATATATTCTAGCTGGTGGGTGGTAGTAGCACTGTTTTTTTTTTAATCGGCAAAATAGAAACGGTGCCAGGAACTTTGACTGAAAAGAATCTAAGATTCCCTTAAACAGTGCCAATTTGTTGACTTGAATAAAATAAATTAATTAATTAAAACGTTTATTTATCGCCACAAATTACATTATTATGTTAGACATATAGATTGACAGGTAGCTTAGCAGAAAGTTGTAATTTGTGGGAGATCTGGAGTCTGACCTAAAGATCGAGGACTGTAGCAGTTCTCTCGTTATTTTGGCTAAAATATAAATGATTCAGGCAGTAAACGCAGTCATCTTTACTAAAATTTAGTCCATCTCAATCCCAAGTGAACGAGCGCGAAGGCAAAAATTGTGAAACCTTCCTATTTACACTAGGTTTAATAAGGTTAATATAATCTTAAATAGTTTCAAATAAACGTACTAGCGGTCTTAATTTCCTAATCTCTGAGGCCGCTAGTATGTTTTGATAATTAGATACTATGCTACCAACTATTGCACTACCCCGGCGAATTCAAAAAAATATTCTTTTTTTATATATATTAATTTTTAACGCTAAAAATAAAATATGTGGGGACGGTTGAAGCGAGCACGAACTATAGTTGGGAATTGTTGAAAACCCTTAAGTGACGAGACGACAAAACGCCTAACTATACGCGTATTGCGAAAATGACTCATCGACTTTCGAGAGATCTACACAGAACGAACTATAACGTCTTCGACCCACTACTCCAATAAATCTCATGAACACTGAACTCTCCTAACAGTCAAGACCTTACTGAACGAGTCCGGCTCGCACTCGCATCCCCACGGAACTTGCAGAGCAAGACTACAGCCAAATTGGTAACCGTTTTGTTAAGTTTGTACTAAAAAACGTGTCCCTACCGCCTCCCTTTGTCAAAATCAAAACGAGCCCAATAGTTTATCCCTTAGCTGTTCACATTCGAGCGGGGTGGTGGACGCAGCCAGAAAGCAATGAGCCCTTTGCGACACGCCTAAGAAAATCTCTTCTGATCTTACTGAAAGGCTGGCTACGCCCCGTACGTTGAATGACAAGTTTAAAGTTTAAAGGTTAATATTATATCTCATACAGGACTCAAACAGGGAATGATCGGAAAACGCACAAATCTTNCGTAAAGGTTAATATTATATCTCATACAGGACTCAAACAGGGAATGATCGGAAAACGCACAAATCTTGTCAATGCAACGTCAAGTGACACTGATCCCGCTCGTGATGTAAAAACTGACAAAAGACTTGAGAGGTGAACCTCACAAAATCCGACATTTGAAACGTCGATACAATTCCACCAACAAGTCGCAACCATGAACGGGACAACAAGACAACCGCAACAATATCGAAGTCAAGAATCTCTAATCGAATGTTAAAATAAAGGAAAATATCAGGAAATTGTCTCTAGCTACACAGGTACAGTTATTTTCAAAAAATTAGACACTTCACTTATGTCTTACGCTTAGTATCTTACGACAAGTGAGCGTACACAAATGCGATTGTCGTGCGACAAGTCGCGAATGCGTCACCTCGTGACAGATAGTACTTACCTATCCACAAATGACAACGGACATCTAGCTAAGTTTTTGGATACATATTTTTCTTATATCGAATCTATTTCTGTCAGATAAAACGATTTTGCAGAAACTACCGTTGCAGTAAGTTTTTTTACAAACCGGCAACATTGATTTGAAACATTTGTAGTGTATATCTCGGACGTGTCAAAGTTAAAATTGTTCTTCACTAGAGTTAAGTTGCAACGGTCTTTCATGTGAAAGTTAAATTATCTACCTATTTGCTAATGTAACACAGTATTCTAATAGCACTTTAAAGAAAATCTTGTTTTTAATCAAGTCACGACATTTAACTGCAAATATTTCAAAATGGCGGCTTCGCAAAAGCACTTTAATGCATCGACGCCTTGTACTTCCATCCTAAAATATTTTGCTTACATTAAACATTGGATAATGTGTTGCAATTTTAATTTTCTAGGCGCCTCTGGCATCGTCCGTAGAATGAGTGAAATGATCGATGAGCATCGATTTGAATAACCGACTTTTAAAAATCGATTCTTATTCGATTTATCGATGTTTCATTGCCACTAATCGTATATGTTGCAGTCAGATTGAAAGGACAGTATCGAGTCGAATATTCACACTAATATAATAATCAAAAATTAGTTACCTACTAAATTGCTTCTATTTTATAGCACTTACAATTATTTATCCGTAGCAACATATTCGATTAACAATCGAGTATTTTAATCGATTATTTTTTCAATCGATGTTTAAAGATCATCGTTTGAAATATCCGTTTAGCTGAGCAGTCGAGTGAAAATGTTGCCATCATAAGAAATTCCTACCATGTTGGTGCAAATTCACTGAAAACTAGTCTAAATAAAATAATGCTAGTGTATGTATACCTTCACGCCTGGCTTTTAACGCGGGCAGGAGTTCCGAAGTGGTAACTACTCTAGATACCGCACTAGGACAGTCAGCTTGCAGTCGATCCGGTACATCGTGGGCTCGCTCTAAAATAGCCTGGCAGCCGCAGGTTTGGATAAAGATGGGTGGGCGGCCTGCTGCTTGCTGCTGCCTAGTGCGTTATCTGCCAAAGTGCAGTCAGATATTTTTATTTGAACATTTTATTATAACAATTACTTATGTTAGTAATTCAATGCTCTGCCAAACTCGCAAGGAATAGCGCGAAGGATACATTTGAAGATAATATTACCAGCAACAAAATTAAATTTGAGTGTTGCCAGTAAATAAGACTAGTTATTTTTCCATTCCATACTATATCCCGATGTGTGAATTGGGCAGATATTGTAAGCGAAGGTGAAATATCGTCAGAATGGTTGATATCTCAACTTTGCAGAGACTGCGGCGTGGGAGGTTACAATCGACGCCGGGCCGTGGTTGGAACGAGTCAGTCATTCTCTTAATTTGTTTCAGATACATGCAACGCATTACGAATAAAAATAAAATCAAGTATCTCACAAAAAAAACCCAAATGAAATTACTTCTTTTCGAAGAATTACCCCTTCCAAAATGAAATTACCCCACACACAAAATAAATACCCCAAAATAAAATTAAACAGTTTGAAAGAATCACCCATTCTAAAATAAAATAACACCCACAGAAAAAAAAACTCGGGTCAAAATGACCCCGTTTGAAAATTACCCGTTCCGAAACAACCACTCAACCCGGCGCCGTGTTAGTATAGGCACAAGTACTGTCCGATGTTAGAAGTACGACACTTTAGGTTACAACTGTGGAACAACACGCCAACGACACTGGGTATGGCTTTAAAAATATCATTATCTTAATAAATTAATACTGAATCGGTTTTGGGTAATTATTTTTGGCTTAAGTTGTAATTTTGGGCAGATTTTTTATTGGTTCTGGTGGGGCAAGTTTGTGGTAGCATTGGAGTTTGTATCAGGTTATGTTAAATTTGGATAT
>NDFZ01002242.1:894-17150 GCA_002192655.3 Mamestra configurata
TTCCAAAACAAAAATCGCCGACGTCACACAAAAAGCAGCCAAACTAAAGTGGGACTGGGCCGGCCACGTCTGCCGGATGTCGAACGGTTCATGGGCTAAAGCAACCACAATGTGGGTCCCAGAAAATGCCCGACGACATCGCGGGAGACCCAGGTGAAGATGGCGGGACGAACTTGACGCCTATCGGCCAGATTGGTCCAGACTTGCCCAAAGCCGGGAGGAATGGAAGGAAGAAAGGGAGGCCTTTGCCCTGCAGTGGGACACAATTGGCTAAAAATAAATAAATAAAAATAAATAATTAATGTTGGTCATCCATGTCTTCAGACTAAACATCAGCAAGGGATGTGATGATGCTATATGATCATCTTTCACTTTATTATGTAAGGAAATCAGTAGAGGAGTCTTTTTATTTCTCCAAAACCTATTCTGTGAGAGAGTGTGAAGCTCTCCTAACAACTTATTGTTCATAACATTTTCAAACGATTTAGATTTTAAACAGAACTTATAACCTAAATATTTTCTCCGTAAAAACAGCAGAGCTACACAGAGCTCACTTTCCATAACGTGGATAGGTGTAGTTTTGATAAAACCTCCTATTATTCTCAAAGCCTGGTTAAAAGCTGCTGTAGTCTATGCGACTTCTAATCAAGGCTGTTTAAATATGTCTCAAATGTTTAGGGTGCAAGCCCTTGCCTTGATTGCGGATTTGTTCGAAAGAGTCACCGCGGCCCTGGAACGCAAAGGGAAGGAACATGGATGGGATTTAGTCAGTAAGAGTCTGACAGAACCTTCGGCTTCACCCAGAGCGGAAGAAGTCATTTGATGAATTCCCATACCTAAAAAAAAAAACATGCAGTGCCAGCCAAGACTTTGAGTAAACTTAGACTCCTTTGTACTGTTTCAGCTATCATATTGGTGTGTTTACTCCAACGCAATGAACTGACAAACCACACTCCCAAATACTTGTAATTGTCTACTTACTTTAAAGTATGTTCATTTATGTTTAAATCTGTTTAAAATTTTCTGACCCCCTAGTAAAAATATACACTTTAGACCTAGTTGCCGATTTTTCTAAACCCATATCATCCAAAATATTACAAAATGTATTTAATGCTACTTAAACTTCATGTTCACTTTGATTAAGATCTCTGAAGAACAATACAAAACAAAATCATCCGCGTATTGACACATACCCACATTTTTAATCTTATGGAAACAAGTCATTGTGAATACATTAAAAAGTAGGGAAGAAATTGGGTCGCCTTGTGCCAAACCTCTATCAGTATTTTATCTAATAAAATAATTATGCTGATCAGTCTCATCTATCATCATAAGGTGTCTTTCGCTCAAAAACCTCCATAGATATTGACATATGTAATTATTTTTTGTATAAAAATTATCATAATACATAACACAATAATACGCGTTAGAAGTATCTAAATAGCACGCTATAATTGTAACCTTACGCAAAAATCCTACATAAATCAGGCTAATAACTTATTTAACCAGACAATCCTGACATGACTGTCCTCTTCTAAATCCGGACGTGTGCAAAGATTTTTTTTTTTGTATGTACCATTCAAGTCGTTTCGTCAACATTGAGTGGAAAATTATGCACACACAAATATTAAGAAAATGGCCGTAGTTTAAGACTATTAGGGCAATTTTTAGGTATGGGCGTCACGCCATTAGTTTGGAATATCCACGTTATAAAAAATAGTAGGTATTATATATTTTTTATATTACTGCTTACTGACTGCTGACTGATGAAAGATTAGTGAATATGTTATACCATCGTTGCCAGGTGCTGTGTCTTTTCGCTTAAAGCAATGTGTCATTTATTTTACAGTGAAGCTGTTATCTAATTCTGTATTATTTGATTTAAAACTGTGATAGGGAGGGATGTCGACATGTGTAATTGGGAGCTAGATTGCAAAGTAGTTCGAGTTTTTGTACATTGGAAACATATGATCGTGAGGAATGAATTCCCAAGGGAATTGGAAACGTGGAATTAGAAACGTATGGGCTGAGTACCCAGCCCGTACGTTTCCACATAACGAAGCTGGATGTTCGTTCATCGATGCTACTACAATATGCTTGCCAATCATTTGTTCTAGACCGCTGTATGGCCATTTTCACAGTTTCTGCTATTCGTTCAAGGATGGTTAGATTGTCGGGTGTAGGATTGCTTCTAAACTCTTTTTAAGGCCAGTCTTCGTTGTGCAACAAAATAAGGAAGCTTTGGGGTTCAATAAGACTTAAGTCTAAAAACGTTATTAAGTTTATCGCATGTACATTTTTCAGAGGTATGAATTGATCTGCGGAAGTGGTCCTACATGGATTGTACAGTAACAGTTTCAACAGGTAGGAGCAAATATATTTCTAAACACTCACAGTCTTTTTCATAAAAATCCCTTAAAATAGGTTTATAGCGTGCATTAGTTAAAATGCTCATAAGTATTACTAAACGTATTCTAAAGTTCTTTATTCATAAACGTTCAATAAACCTTTTATAGCTGATGTTATGAGATATTTTAGCGTTATTATGCTGTCGTTCGGCGATTCCACAGAAAATAACGATCTTTAAAAAAGGTTTGACACCAAGTTAAACCATTTTAAAGTAAGTTTTATAAAATAACGGGTGCGTTATATTTTTCAATGAATAATGGAGACACAAGCGAGCAATTGAAACGCGGCAAAGGAGTGAACATTTTTCCCGTCTCATTGAACATTGGCTTGTTTGCATGTTAGTTATTCGAGCATTTCGCGTGTTGATTAGATGAGCACTGCGCAACAGTTTCGCGTGAACTGGAAGTCACGAGATTTCTTTTTTACTTCCAGATAGGACATACAATTTCTATGCAATGAACTTGAAAATGATTGTGGGATATCATTTGAAAGGTAATTTTGTTAGCTTTCAACCTCTTTCAATACCATAACTAAAGATTATTCACCTTTTGTCATTGCACGGTAAAACAAAATACACCAATTAAAAAAAACATATTGTTTGGTAGTCCTGAAACCCTTTATAAAGTGGCCGTTTATGTAAATTGGCCATCAATCCAATATTTCACGTGACTGGGAACACTGAAGCTAAAAGTGGAAACCACACCTATAGAAGCCGCTCAAGTCGCCATCCTAATCCAGCAAGGGTTGTCTCAGCCTATTATTTATTCATTTATTTATTTATTTTTTAATGGCATATCAACAACACAAACACAAACATGGACATATTAAATTGTATAAGGTCTTATTCTGGTATAAGGTGTTTTTGTCAATTACAGACGTGTACAACATTTATAAAAACAATTACAATATTTAACAAAATAAGCAAGATTATGAGACAATATAAAACTTAAAAAACAATGGTAAAAATCGTGTTTTTTTAAATTAATATATCATAAGGTAATATAATAATAATAAAAAAAATAAAAATTATAATACTGCCTTACAATATAAAACAGTAGGTACAGATCAGGTTTTCATTACATTTTCACAAAACAGGTCATTTTCTTCGGGCATTTAATTTAGGGACACATATTCCGATACCTCTAAAAGTCCACCCACACACGACGTAGAACTCCAGAAAGAAAAGAACGTCTAGCAGCAGCTCAAAGCCGCTCAAAGCTTTGAGTTTTGAACACAAAATGTAAATAATATAAATTGTAATTCAAATTTTATTTTTTCATATTGTTAAGTTTGTAAGGATTATTTAGTACTTAATCTCGCTTTGTTTTCATGACATACAAACCGAATTTATGTCAGATTTAAAAACCGGCCAAGTGCGTGTCAGTCCACGCACAGAGTAGGATTCCGTAGTTACCCGTCTCCTAAACCATACCAGAAACATAGTATAAGTACTTAACTATCATTACATTACAAAGTTACAAATGCACTTGGTTTTAAGTCATTTTCTATGGAATTATTAGGATTTTTTTACTTATCGTTGTATATGCTACTATTATGAATTTTTTCACGTCTCCAAAACCAACCGCTTAGCTGGCAGAAAGGGACACTAGACTCTTACATAAATTAGCACTCTAAAGCTTAATATTTCGCAAACGTATCCTTAGATGGAAAAATGGTTGAAGTTAACCTTCAATATTTTTACCGACCTATCCAACGACACCCACACCGAGGGGTAAAGGAAGGGGGAACACCCTAAAAAAAATGTCTTTCAAGATTTTATTTTACCATTTTGTCGGCGTGATTAATATGTAAAAGTATCCATACTAAATTTCAGCTTTCTAGCTCTAAGCGTCTTTGAACTAAACCGCGGACGGACAAACAGACAGACAAATGGGAATGGCAAAACTATAAGGTTTCTTTGTCGACTACGGAACCCTAAAAATAAAGTCGTTAAAATACCGACGACAACGACGTCTTAAACTGAATGTACCTCATATAACAACTTCTATTGAAGCTAATCTTTCTGTTTGTAATGTCACCTATTAGTGTGTTTTATCAAAATTTTCGGGGATTGCGTACAAAAACGTCAATATTTTATGTGTGTGCTAATACCTACGATATCATTTGCTTTACGGAGACTTGGCTTATTGAAGGTATTAAAGACATTGAATTGTTTGACACACACAGAAATTATTCTAGCACTAATCAAACTTTGGGGGGTGGTGTGCTTATTGCAATGCGACGTGAACTTATCAGTGATCTCCGCAGTGAATGGTTCTCGTCTGCCGAAGATTTGTGAATTACTTTCACCGCGAGTGTCGTATAAAATGCATATTTGTGTAGTGTACATCTGGCCGTGCGCTCGTAACACTAAATTTGGGAAAATTTTATCAGATTAGGGTAATTGAGGAACCGCTACAATCTCAAAGTAGGTACAATACGAGAATACAAAATGAGAGTAGATAAAAATGTGTTCGCAGTTCCACACGCAACCCAAGTTAAAACCGAAATGAACGTAAACTCCGTGTGTGCCTCGTTTTTTCAGCCGGCTCATTCAACCTTCTGGCAGTTTATGATGTCCTAGTACCAAGAGTAAAATTTCAAGCAAAATGAAAAAAAAAACTGACGTGGTGTTGCAACAGAGACCGACCGAGTACTGAGGCTCCGTGCGCGATGCCTTGATATTTATGTATTTCAGAACTAACTCAAAGCGCACGTGGGTAGCCAGTACACGTGGTTTTTTAAACAATGCGCCTGCGTGAAATTGTGAAAGTTACTTTCGTACGCGGGAACTGGGTCCCAGTGACGCAACCAATCTTAGGTCGTTAAACCAGACTGTACAATTTACCACTGACCGTAAATACTACTATTTAATGCGGTTGTAACAGTATCGTTTGCATATTTTCAATGCATTATTATATAAAATCATTAAAAAGTAAGACAAAGAGATGGTTTTAAGAACCTGCTGCATATCCTCTAAGTCAGATAGACATCGTGTTTAAAATTAAAAGGCAGCGCTCCCAAACTTATTGTGTGTGATAATGTTTGAGAGTGCGAGCTTTCGGGGCTGGGTTTCTGAAATGGGTAGCGAAATTCATTTTGTGACACCTGAGATGCATATTGAGAACGGTCAGCTCGAAAATTACTATCGTACTTTACTGCATACGTAACGCATTGAGGCGTCTAAGCCAGAGAGCCAATGGTCCAATTCCTTCTGAAAAATGCAGCTTGTTATCAACTGCACTGAGCACAAGACCACTCAATTTTCACCGTTACAATTACTGATTGGTGTTGAAGCATTCACGCCTGTCATCAGATCGCTTATTCGCGATGTTGCCATTGATGACGGCGAGGGCTTAAGAGCGTTACAAAGGCAACGCGCTAGCGAACTACTTGACCAGAATAGACGTAAGCAGCAAGCCACACTTCCCGTTCGCATGGGTGGCCTCGGCGTCCGCAAAATTTCGAGTATAAGTCTACCGGCCTTCCTCTCCTCGGTCCGCAGTACTGACACATTAACCAGGAAAATTTTATCATCCTCACTGGTTAATTTTGAGGTACCGTGTTTGACCGATGCGTTGAACGCTTGGAAAATGGCTTGTCCCAACACGGATTTACCCGACAACCTGCCACATTAAGGATTGATGAAAGTGTGTTTCTAATAATTTGGTCTACTTTTTCCAAAAGATGTGAATGTTTCCATAGATGGAAACAAAAATTGATGAATGGACCAAAATTCACATATAGCCTTTGCTCCTCGCAAAGGCTATAATTATGTGAATTTTGGTCCAAAACAACAGTATCGAATAAGTGTGAGGCCGAATGCATGTTAATTTTGAAAAGTCTTTCCAAGACATCATTAAAATTGTGTATTTTCTGCTCAAAGAATGATGGAAAGGATTCATCAAAAATAGGAGAGCCCAGGAGGTGAAGAAAATTTCTATCAGTGATTTTGATGTTCGGAGCTAAAGTGTTAAATTTTGCTAAAGTAGTCTGTCTGTCAGTCGTTTGGGGGATATAAATTTCGCATTTCGAAAGGTTGAGTTCTAGCCCGATTGAACTAAATTAATCCATCAAAAAAGTTAAATCTTTAATGAGTGGGTCTACATCACCTCCTAGGGTTCCGTTTAGCACCAAACATTGAATTTAGATTGTGTTAGTTACAAGTAGCCAAATTAAAAATAACCTTTCTAAACATACAAGTATGTTTACTTTGTTTGCGAGTACTTACGTACCGGCAGAATAAAAGATGTAAATGCACTACCTAGCGAACTCTTTCGGAACTGGCTCATAATTAATGAACCTTACGCAAATGTACTACCTAACCATTTTAAAGAGATAATAGTGCACTGATGGTTTGCTACGACGTAGCTGCACCCGTACACCACCTACACCGTAGTGCTACGGCGTAGCAAACCACACACAGCAAATTTACTTCACAGTAATTTATGCAACGGATCTAACTAAGAAATAAAACTAAGAATATAATAAAACTTAATATATATATATATGACAACAGCTGAACATATACATTGACTAGTATAGAAGAAGCATAAATTATATTATTAACCGGCTACGGCCAGCGGCTTCGTCCGCATGAAAAGTTTTTAAGGGTTTTAATTTTTTTGCAAGGAACCTCATGCGGTTTTTAAATAAAGGTGGCCTAAGATACTCCTTATAACATGCGCTATCAGCCAGTGAAAGTTCTGTCATCAGTACCCAATGCGGAAGCTTATTTATGATTAGTCTAATTTAGGTGCTTACATGAAACTTTAAACCAAGCTTGTCTGTTAACTGTCGGCAATGTTGAACCTTATGCTTCCTTATGGTGAGTGGCTTTTTCTACCTATGTTTGGTACATTTATGGCTACTCTACGCACTTCATACAGCTCCTGGCGTTCTAATCGTTGCTTACTGACTTGGGTTACGCTGGAACCACGTCTTTATTTGAAAGAACGTGGTCTCCATAAACCTTCTGCATACTCCAGACACCGGAAACTGGTTTACAATTTACTCTCTAGCATCGATCGCTAGTTCTTGGGCATACTACACCAATAGGTACCACAATTACATACATATAGACAAAATACTAAACTGTTGACCATTAATTTTCTTTAAATTGATTTTACTAAACGAACAATAATAATAATCAATAATAATAATAATTAACCATGAATTTTATATTTTCTAAAAGGGCTTTTTAAGCTCTTTATTTCAGTTATAGCTCCATGTTACGGTGAAAAAATTATATTGAGATTGCCAATAAGAGGCAGTTATTCATTTTTTATCAAACGTTACATTAGTTGCCATAAAACAAAATGGTAAAACAATCGATTTAAAACCTAAAAACACGTCGGTCTAAAATTAAGCGTAACTTTTATCATCATCGTCAATTAATTTATAATATAGATTGTTTTGGGCAAAAGGAAACCGGAAAAGTGTAAAAATAATAATAGCTTGTTTGGCCACCCCTTGCCCTTATTGTAGCTTCCATCCTGTTTTTCATCGACCTTATTAATTTTTAACCAATTCCTGAGGTATACCTTTCCACTCCTTTAGTTCCTGGAGGGTTTCTGCAGGTCGAGTTCTAGCCCTAACGCGTCTCTTAAGCTCATCCTATAGATGTTCAATAGGATTAAGGACAGGGGCCAGGGCTCCTGGCTGGCAATTCCATAACAGGAATTCGCCTAGATATTAAAAAACCGTTGCGGCAGTATGTGGATGGGTGTTACCCTGCATGAAGCCTTCGTCTATAAAACCAGCGTATAACATGACTTTGATGTTTCAGCACCTCCTGGTTGTGACGTTGTGCAGTCAGAGTGCCCAGACGAGACCAGGATACAAGCTCAAACTCAGTTTTTCCTTCTAAGGAAATACCGCCTCAAACAGTCCACAAATCGTTCCATTCGTTCTTCAATACGCTCTCCCTCTCTTCGGTACACTTTTCTGCTTCCATAGTTTCCATGAAGACGGTTTTTACACTCATCCGCGGAAAACATGAGCGTCCATTGTTCGAGCGACCAATCAACGTGTTCACGATCTAAACGAAGCCGTGCTAGGGGATGGGCTGGAGTAAATTTTGGTCCGTGTTGGCAGGTGCATGCAAACTGTCTCTTCATACAGTAACATTACGGACATTACGAAGTCGCTATTGGACTTGAAAAAGTTATCTCCAGTCTTATTCGACCACGTCGACGTTACGAATATTTTAAAGGACATTGTATCTTTGAAAGCTAGTTTAGCTGGGAGCTACACTATTACGGAATACGACACGCATCTTTGGATCTTCTTACTTAAGTTATCGGATTCAGGAAGTTGCCGTCAACGGTAAAATAGCTCCTGGATCTGTAGTGAGGATGGGGGCCGTCAGGGCTCCATTCTGGGTCCCTTTTTGTTTCTCATTTATATCAATGACTTGCCGTAACTCGGAAAGGATAATCATGATATGGTGTTATTAGCAGACGACATTTCGCTTTTATTCAAACTCAAACTTCAGCAGAATTGACACTGACGCTGTAAATAGTGCCCTTACGACCGTATTTAACTAGTTTAATGTTAACAACCTCCTACTTAACGAGAAAAATACAGTTCACATTACCCAGCTAGACAAGTTAATACAAGTGTGTCAATAAAGGTATAAGAGTTGAAACCCGAAGACAACACAGTGTTCTTAGGCTTAACTTTGCATGCGAAGCTTCAGTGGGGCTTCCATTTATATAAACTTAGCTCTGCAGCATATGCAGTTAGAAAAATCCGTGGCTTAACTGATTTAGAGACAGCCCGATTAGAATACTTTAGTTATTTTCATAGTGTGATGTTAACGTTGCGTAAATAAACCAAATGTATGGAAATCGGCAGCACGAAGTTGTTAGTTTCGACTTTTTCGCTAGCTGAGTCGCTGATACGTTAAAAACTTTATCACTGACATTTCCTTACTGAGACTTTTCACGTCAAACAATTTTCCCTGTTTATTTTGAATTAATGCAAGAATATGCAATTTAATCATGAAAATAAGTAGAAGGCCTGCTGTCTATTTATCATCCGGTCTTCTACATACATGAAGAGGCTTGGAGAAGATGTGAAACGAGGTAGTAAAAATATTAATTTTCTCATAAAAATCATTTCTTAAGTGGTATTCATGCGAATCACACATAATGCATTCCTAAAGTTTACTTCTGTGCTATTTTTGCCACAACTCCACGTAGTTTTCTGGTGCTCCATAATAATTGAAGTTTCAATCAAGCAGCATCGTGATAACTATTACACCTACTTAATAATAATGCATGTGCTTAATGCTTGATCTTTTTGTGTGTTCTATCATGTTTGCAACGGGTCCATAGCTCTGTGCAGTCCATTTCAACTGTGCAGTTGAAATGAGATAGAACTTGGAACAGACCCCAGTGAGAAAAATATGTACCAGGCAACCGATGTCCTTTCCATTCCTGGTCTGGTTGCCTCTATCTTACGATACGGAGTAGTATTTTGGGGGAATTGAAATGAACGAGAAAGGGTATTCAGAGCCCAAAAATAATGCTTTAGATCTATGGCCGGCATTAATTCAACAGACAGCTGTATTCCTATGTTTAAATCCCTAAAATTATTAACCTATCCATCACTTTATATTCTGGAGGTAGCATTATTTGTTAAAACGAACCTTAATCTTTTTGAAACAATGATAAATCATTCTACAAGACCGGAATTACTGAGATCCCAATATAAAGGTCTATTACATACAGGTTGTAGCACCCAAGTGGAAGAAGCCCTTCGGGCGTCCAGACCTGAAGAATCGTGCCCTGTCACGTCCCATGAAAATCAGGGACTTAAGACATCATTGGTGGACACGGCGACTGGGCGTTCTACAGCTCAAGTATTCAATCTGCAGCTGGAAGCCTGGCACATTTCGGCTGGGACTCCCTAACACAAAACTGGTCTGGTGAGGAAAAGCAGCTTTTGTCAATGTGTTGGAGAGCTTCTACGGTCAAAACTTATAATCCAATATGGAGCAAATGGGTACTTTGGTGTAATCTGAATAACCTAAACTGCCGTTGTCCTGCATCTACCGATGTAGCCCGGTATTTAGCAAAACTTTTTCTTGAAGATCGATTAGCATATCGCTATTCTTGTACATAAATCAGTAATAGCATCAGTTTGTGAAACTCAGTCTGATATTAAGATTTCGTCAAATCATTTAGTTAGACACATTTAAAAAGCTGTATCTCTAGCTATACCCACAAAAGTTGGCAATTTGGGATGCAATGATAGTCATACAGTTTTAAAAAAACACCGATCCAAATTTGCAGAGCTTATATGATGTCTCTAGACGTACTGCCACTATACTGTTGCTGGCTTCGGGTCGAAGAGTGCACGAATTGACTCTCTATAGTGATCCTAAACATTTTGTTGACAATGGGGATTCAATAACCCTACATCCTGTGTTTGGCTCAAAAACTGATTCAGCGTCATACCAACAATCATGTTGGACATAATTCGATTCACCAGAGAGAAATATTTGTTAATTATGTACGACACAACTATTCTGTTGTCTGTCTGCAGAATAATGATCGGATTGTTATATTTTTGATTCTTTGGTTATCTCCGCTATTACTGCATAAATTTCTTTGAGGTTGCAGTGCCAGTTCAGTTGGTGTTGATTCCACATACCTCTGATTGGCTTTTTGTTTGATAAGGCTCCCCATTGAATGTCTGAGGTGTCTGTGACAAGATAGTTGACTGGACCAGTCAACTATCTTGTCACAGACACCTCAGACATTGTGACCTCTGGTGGCAGGTGACCTCCTGGGGTGAATACGTGACTTTGACTCACATTTTCTACCCACCATTCTAGATCTCTTCGTACCTCGTCTGTGAACTGTTTTGGCTGGTGCGATTTTTTCTGACCACGAATGCTGTGGCGCTGTAACGTAACCGCAGCAATGCAACCTTCCCCGGAGGGTGATGAAGGTCGCAAAGTTGAGATACCCTAAGAGGCGTTGCGCTTGCTTGAGGGTCCAACTGCCGGCTGCGAGTCAATAGGCACTGACGGATCTTGCAAACTTTGTCTGGAGGAAAACTTATGGTATCCAATACCATAAGTTTTCCTCCAGACAAAGTTTGTGTATCCCAAACAATTCCCAGGAATTCTATACACCTGGTTGGGGTTAGTATAGATTTTTCCAAATTAATGTTCCGACCTAATGAGGTGAGGAACTCTACAGCTAGCTGGGCATGCATTGTTAGCGTCTCCCTGCTTTAGTGGACAAGGGGTCCACTTCTTTAGTGGTTTATGAGCTCAACAGACCACAGCATCAGATATACGACTGTCAAGCTGAGAAACTCGTATAGCGACATGAAATTAACAACTAAAGGCACGGCACAAGGGTATATAATCGGGCTTACAGAATACCTACTATACGTCAACGATATGTGCAATACTATTGGGGTAGGCTCTGTATACCAGTTTGCCGATGACACCTGCATCGTGGTGGCTGATAAAGATACCTACTGAAGAGGCCGAGCGCCTCCTTCAAACTTACTTTGACTTATTATGTACCTAAATGGTCGCACGATGTTGGTCTCGTCATAAATGTCGACGAAACCAAAGCCATGCACATACATTTTTCACATAATAAATCCATTAACACACCCACCATCAAGGCGCATAACCATGACTGTTTACACGCAGTATGTACCTGTAGCTGTAGCTGTGTACCATTACAGTTCGTCAAGGAACACATGTACACTGGTCTCATCATCGACTACAAATTTAATTGGGTCCTCCACATTAACTATCTATCTATGTGATAGACAATTAACATAAAATGCCATATAAAACCTTAAGACTATTATACCTAGCTCTAGCTGACTCCATAATTAGTTATGGACTCGGTCGTTACGGGAGAACATATAGAACAAATTTAGATAAAATTTACAAACTAGGTACAGCAACGAATTCTCAAAAATATTATAAGTACCCCTTAAAATAAAAACCAAATACAAAAGTGATTGTTCTGAACTATTTAATTATTGCAACATATTGCCAGACCAAACTTTCAATACTAAAAGATGAATATAGCAATATAAATAAATTAACTAAAAAAATTAACATCAAAACTTTTACATTAGCTAAATAGAACAATACATATGATAAGAGAACACACCAACATACTACCAAAAATAATAAACGAACTTCAACAAAATAAATACCTCTGCAACCCTAAAAAAAGCAAAAAGTGAATTAAAAAAAGCATTTTCTGCAAATTACACATTATGAGTATACACTTTAGTTTGATATACTCACTACCATCTTTAATTGTGCTATATTAAGTACTTAAAAGCATTAATAGAACGTAAAAGTCACAAATGTGTCATGATCTGTATCTTAGTATTAATTAATATTCCGAACTCACTAGCCATATGAGCCTTCAAAAGCCTCTGTGGTTTTTAGCATATATATTTGATACCCTGCGATATATATGTTGAACATAAAAAAGCTGCTGTAGACTTAATAACAAAAATAAAAACAAATATCGATGAAAAATATGTTGTTCTAGAGATCTTTATTGACTAAAAAAAACGTTCGATACAATAAGTCATCAAAAGCTCATCCAGAAACTAAATAATATACCTAGGTATCACAGGCAGCGCCCTCAATATATTCACATCGTATTTACAGAATCGGCGTAATTAAACTAGACAATGTCACTAGCTCGGTTCAAAACATTACATATCTAGTTGTCCTCAAGGTTCGGTTATTAGCTCACTACTGTTTCCAATATCAATAACATAGAGCTTAAAGGGCACTTAACTTTATACGCAGCTGACACATGTCTACTTTATTTCAATAAATAATAATAATAATATCTTGGGACAACTCACACACGGTCATCCGATCCCAAACTAGGCAGAGCCTGTGCTATGGCAACCAGACGACTGATAAACATACTTATATATTTCTAAATACATACATATTATAGATAAATTACACCCAGACACAGAACAAATGATCATGCTCATCACACAAAGATTTGTCCTGGGTGGGAATCGAACCCACGACCTCCGGTCTAGCAGTCAGGGTCACTAACCACTCGACCAACAGGCCAGTCAAATCTATTCACAACATTATAACAGACGCACAAAACGACCTTGACCCGCTGAATGAATGGCTAATATATAATTTACCTACTATTAACGCCGCAAAAACATCTATTATGATGTTTTGTGCCACAAACAAACCGTTACCGGAGTTCACACCACTCACAATAGATAAAGAATTTCTCAAACGATCAACCAATCAAAAATATCTAGGATTACAATGTAGACGACAAGTTCACTTGGAAACTTCACATCAACCGTATCAAAACAAAGTTAATGTCATTACTGGCAGCATTACGTTCAAAATGCATTCCAAAAAAAGTATGCAAAATAATATAGAACTCTGTTCCAATCTTGAATATTTAATTGAGCTATGGGGGTCAGCCGCTAAAACTTACCTAGACCCACTACAAAGAACACAAAACAAAATTATTAAACAAATAATTCACTATCATTACTCCAACAAGAAGACTATACAAAAAAATCAAACCACTCAATATAACTCATCTTTATAAATACTCCACTTGCGTCCTTATTAAGAAAATCATCACCAAATCTGTTCAATCAAATATACAACTACATAGTGAGAATTGTAACATACAACGTAAGGAATAAAAACAAAATCCAGTTAAAACCAACGCACGCTCCCACTAATTTATTGCATAAAAACATTATTGGTTGAAGGAGCAAGGCTGTTCAATAGTTTACCGGAAGACATAAAAAAATGTGACAATAATAATATAAACACATTCAAACGCAGGTTAAGGGAATACATCACAACATTTGAAATAACATAACACATAATATGCTAATATAATGTCTCCAAACACGCTAGAGGTAGCTAATGTTAATAGTACTAACTATTAACTAATCACTTAAGTAAAATAATCAACAATGAGATCGAATCAATACAAACAAAATAATTAGAGAAACAGAATAATTATAATTATCAAGACATTCGTAATTATAAGAAAAATTAATGCGTTTATGTTTTTAGATTGAATGCGTGTAAAATAAAAAAGAATACGTTTTATTTTTTGTCTTCAGTGTACTAGAACAACTTCGAAGTCACGATTATTCTTGAGTTTTCTACTAGTGTCATTTGTGAGTTTGCGAGTCGATGCACAGTATGTAACGAGACGCAACACAGTCATTTTATACTATTTTGAAATTATTACTAATATACAAACTATTGTTATTGTATTTGCCTTATCAACAAAACTCACAATTACCGACGCCTTTTCAACAAATAATATTGATTAACCACCTACACATATTATATTTTTGTCTCAATCAATTATTACTTATTTACTTTGTTTACCCTTTTATGACTAGATAGGGGTGAAGACTTCGTTTCAAAGTAATATTTTGTAAGTTGACCGACGTCGAAAAAACACCGGCCTCATCTACATTAATATGACACAAAACATATTGACGTCTAAGATAGTTATTTGTAATCTAAGTGAAAAACAAATATCATTTATCATCATTCAAATAATCAGTTACACAGCGCAAGTAATCGCTTAACAAACAAAATGAATGCTGACCGACCGCTACGAATTCAATCTGTCCTGTAAGGACTGAAAAATTGATATAAGTAGGTACGTTGTACGTACACTCATATCACTGAACAAAGTAATATCAGGTACAAATACACTGACAATACTTCATTCAGTATTTACATTAAATTCTTAGAATCTCCTACGAGTCAATTAGGACCGTTCCGGCCAAATCAACCTGTAGAAGACAACGAAATGAGAAGTACGGGCGAGGGTCATTCGCTCGCGGAGAATCTTTATTGCGCGATTCAGAAAGTGGACCCAAATCTAAAACGCCATCTAGTCACCAATAAATCGAGAGCTGAAACTGAATGTTGGGAAAAACGCCATCTATCATCTATGCAGCATCCCCTGAAACACACCTGAGTCGTGTACTGGGGGAGAGCGAGAACAGGTGAGCTGTGCGACAGGGTGCGCACTATTGTAAACTATTGAAGGTACATCTGAGACGTCAGATGTAATCAGATGTGTCAGATGTATAATATGTACCCAAAGCAGATGTGCTTTGGGTATGAATAGGAAAGTATTTCGATACAAGGTAGGATGTAAATTGAGCTTTATTCCTATTGATATAACGTTTGCTTTAAATATGTTCACGAATCACAGCTGGTGAAACAGACTATCGTATCTACAGTCACTCACCTAGTACAGTTAGGTAGTGGAGTATTTTTGAACTTTCGTCATAATTTTATGAGAGTTTGTTCCGTAGGTAATCTAACTATATTTCTATAATAATATTATAAACAGGAAAGATTTGTATTTTTGTATGTAACGAATAAACTTAAAAACTACCGGACCGATTTGAAAAATTCTTTCAGCAATGGATAGCTACATCTGCCAGGGTTGCGGAATTTGTTCGAAAGAGTCACCGCGGCCCTGGAACGCAAAGGGCTTTAGAAGGAACACGGATGGGTTTTAGTCAGTAAGAGTCTGACACGCCCTTCCGCTCCACCCAGAGCGGAAGAAGTCATTAGATGATTTCCCATCCTTAAAAAAAAAAAAAAAAAAATGGATAGCTACATACATTATCAGCGAGTAATATAGGCTTTATTTTATTCCCGTACTCCCACGGGAACGGGAACTAAGACTGAAACCACGTGACGTCCGCTAATATTTATTAATTTTGTTTACAGACTTGTAGGGTTCACCCCTATCACATAGTTTATTTACGTTTATAATATATACACACATTACAAC
>NDFZ01002243.1:0-17152 GCA_002192655.3 Mamestra configurata
AATTAGGTCAACGCGTTACGCCGATATTGCTTACTAAGATGTTCGGTGAAAACACCGAACAACGCCCATACAAAACCGACAATTGCTTTAACTTCAGTACGTACTAAAAAGTTGAACTGTTATACAAAACCTACGCGGGACAGCGGGCGTTAATTTAAACTTCGGTTTACGATGGAACACCCCCGCTGATTTAAGAGCTCATACAGAATAATGGCGGAAGTATGTTTGTTTGTACAAATTAAGATTTTAGTAGCTTTTTATTATGGAGCAAATGGTCACACATGGTGTAGGTAGGTATGTGCCATTATGGTCAGTCTGGCCTTGTTCTTCTTCTTCTTCTTCATGTTGTTAGATGTTGTTGAACCACGCTCATTGCATGTGATAAAATATGGGCGCCTACGCATAATTTCATAGCAAACACTTGCAGCATTTAACATTTTATTATGTAGAGAATGCTAGGCTCTCTTTTTGTCATCGTACGCGTAAAATGTCATATCGTTTATTATAAGTATGTAGGTATATTGTTTCGTATAATTTATTAAAATAGTTAATCGCTTCAATTTCGCCTTTCTTAATTCCGACACTAACGTTGCAAAACGCAAAACGTTTTGGGTATACCTACATTTAGTGTGCGTATAGCTAAGGAATGGATTTCCTTGTCGGAGTCTGTCTGTGTTTCCAGATAGTAACAACCTGGGGATGTTGAAGTCGAGTAAGTTAAATAGATACTTCTAGGCAAGCGCGCATTCCATCAAGTGAAATTTTGATCGAATGCAAACCGATCAATAATTTAAAAAAAAAACGGTGATAGCTCATAGGTCGCTTTGACTGCAGGAAAATGGACAGGAAAATAGGAGAGAAATAGTCTGCGATACATTTCCCGCAACCTCAAGTTCTTACCGAGATATTAATCTCCCAAATTTTTGTTAAACATCTGCCCACTCGGGTTTAAAGATATCTGGCATGATATTATCAGTTTTCAAGTCCTTCTTAATAAGACTAATACTAGACTTAAAAAGACCTTCTTAATGTATTTTATTCGTACCCTTATTAATTTGGTGATTGTTTTTTGAAATTAAAATGTTGCCGTCTTCATTCTTTATTCAAAGGCTTTTTCAATGTTCATGAAGGGGATCATTGTAGAAGATATTCAAAATACGTTTGAATATTTATTAGTTTTTCAAAAATGCTTGACAATTTACAAAGTCCCAACGAAGGAACTTTTATCGTTTTTCTCTGTAAACCTTACAAAATGCAAAATGGCGTTGTTTGTTATTTTTATGCACAAACTTGTAGTGGCGGCGAGGGACTTAAGATTTTATATTTAATCTCAGTTCTTCGTAAGCTGCGAAACTTCGGAGATTTAGTTCACATCGTACAAAATGCGAGGAGACTTGCAAAATAACACCAGCTTAGTACTTTAGTTGAGCTTGTGCAGTAAAAAGCACAATATAAGTTGTAAGTTTTATTGCGAAACTTTACATCTATAAACTAGTCCCACTCAGGACAAAGATGATGGCAGCTAAACAAACTTCCAGACAAGTTTTTGGGCTGTTCAGTGACTGCAGCGTGTATCAACAACATTTGCCTCTCGGTCGTGAATAGCAGAGGTCTATTTGGAAAGCAGTGAAGCGATTGTATATCCAGGTAGGCCGCTGTAAACATTCAAGGAATTCTACTGAAAAATACATGCTGGGCAGTCTTTGGGGATTGCCGATAGAAGTGAAAACTAAGCGAAAGTTAAAGCGTTCGATGACGATGACGCGAGTGCCATGATTTTTGTTCACTCAAAAAATACACATATATACCTATACATGTGTATTTTTTACCGGAAGTTTTCCATAACTATGTATACTGTGTACCTACCAGTATACATAGTTATGGAAAACTTTCGGTGACGATGAGGCGAGTTCCATGATTTTTGTTCACCCAAAAAGTGCTCAACTCGACTAAAGAAGTTTTCACTACAAAAATCTAATTAGTCCGTCAGATAGATTTCCAAAAAATATTGGACTCGTATTTTTCCTTTTTTCATCTAAACAAAAAATGACGAAGATACAGTGCGTTGAAAACTCGCGTGACGTCACTACGATAATCCAATTTTTACCAGTAACGTGACGTCACCAGCCCCCTCTCTTCAACTTTGATGAGCTTTATCTTTATAATTTTTTTGCGATTTGGAATGGCAAAAAATACGTGACCAATATATTCTCTAGAAGACTTAGTCCACTCTCTAAAAAAATGTTACTACAATAGCTTTGATTGGTGATATTAACATCGACATTAAAAACACAAATAATGACCGTCATTCAAATAAATACTTCACCCTTTGCGCCTCACTTGGTCTGCTACCTGCACACACGTTCCCCACAAGATTTAGCAGATGCTAAGACCATGTACTTCTGAAAAACAGAGAGACTGCTTCCGTTATTGTTGTTGACACCCATATAACCGATCACCTACCTATAATAATCTGCTTAAAAACAAGACATAAAAATATAAAGAAACAGCCAGCCACCACATTACGCTATAACTACCCTGATATTAAAAGTGAACTGGATAGTTTAGATTTTACTCCAGTTCTAAACGAATCCGACTGTAACAAAGCCACAGATTTGTTGGTTTCCTTAATTCAAGATGTCATTAACAAACAGCCAAGTCATAAAAGTATCTAGAAAGACTAGGATACTTAAGCCGTGGATGACGTCAGGACTAGTTCGTTGTATCAGAAACCGGGACATACTACACAAAAAATCAAACTCATCTCCTGACAATGATATCCTTAAACTAACCTACACCCGATATCGTAACTTCCTAAACACTCTTCTTAAAAACTCAAAAGGGCATACGAAAAGAACCTACTGCTTAAAGCAAAAAACAACGTGCAAGCCACTTGGAAGGCTATTAGGGAAATAACTAGCTCCAACTCCCCCTCTCAGTCCTCTAGTCCACTCATTTCTAACTCTGTGGACCCTACAGCAGCTCTAAATCAAATCAACTCCTTCTTTGTCAATGTGGGCACTACCCTGGCCTCGGCGATAAGCCCCTCTCCCGAGAGTCGTGCTTGGTCCCATCCCCAGTCGTCATCAACACCAAACAATTCCCTAGCTATTTTGCCTGTTGACGAGATGCAGGTAAAAGGGCTAATTGACAACTTACGCGGTGACTGCGCTACCGGTTTCGACAACATACCCGCAAAAGTAATCAAACTATCCAGCTCTGCTTTAGCTGTCCCAATCACGCACATCTGCAACCGGGCCATTGACTCAGGTACCTTCCCTAATGCATTCAAGACAGCTGTCGTGCATCCAATCTACAAGCATGGAGACAGAGCCAACGTTAACAACTACAGACCCATCTCTGTACTGAGTTCTCTTTCTAAGATTTTAGAACGAATTCTAAATAATTGTCTTACCACATATCTGGAAAAACATAGGCTCATTGCGACTAATCAGTATGGTTTTAGACGGGGCATTTCTACAGAGGATGCAGTACTTGACCTTGCGGATACAGTTGTAAGGAATCTGGATAAGAAACTCAAATGTTACGGAGTCTTCATTGATTTATCCAAAGCGTTTGACTCTGTCTCCATTCCCGGAATGATTGCTAAGCTGGAATGCATGGGGATCCGTTGTATTACGCTAAAAATCTTCTCAGAATACTTAATGAATCGAACACAGTGTGTCAAAATTGACTCCTTTTATAGTGACGCGATGACGATCAGCTTTGGGGTCCCGCAAGGTAGCATATTGGGGCCTACCCTCTTCTTGATCTATATAAACGACCTGTGCCTCTTACCCGTTCCCAATTGCAAAATTTTTACATACGCAGACGATACGGCCCTGATTACTTACGATGACAACTGGACCAATGCTCGACTTAAAACAGAGGAGGCTCTTCGCCGAGTGATGGCTTGGCTGTCGGGGAACTTATTGACCTTGAATGTCGAAAAGACCAAAATCGTCCGATTCTCTCTTCCGCACTGCCGCCCTCCCCCTGAGGAAAGTAGTATAGTGAAAGCTCATACAGGTACTCACCATAATAATTCAGATCCCAGAAATTGTAGCTGCCTCACTGTCCCTTTTGTCCACAATGTCAAATACCTAGGGGTTCTCATTGATGAGCATCTAACCTGGCGAGCCCATACCGAAACACTGACCAGTCGTATTAGAAAACTAATTTATATTTTTAGTCAGCTCAGATATTCGGCTGAACCTGAGACCTTGTTTCTTGTATACAGAAGCCTCTGTGTTAGTGTTCTCACCTATTGTATTCCTGTCTGGGGAGGAACCCACAAAACATTATTACTGCAGGTTGAACGAGCCCAGAGGGCTATTTTAAAGGTTATACGGTTCAAACGCAGAGACTACCCTACTGCTTTGCTCTATTCCGAGACCCAAGTACTCACGGTCCGCCAACTCTTCGTTTTGCGAGGTATACTGCGTCGGCATTCCTCTCTTCCGCTTGAAAAAAATATTCTATCTAAACGCAAAGGGCTTCCGGTCTGTGACCCTGTACGATGTCGGACAAAATTCGCAAGCAGTCATTACACTGCTCTAAGTGGCCGTATCTACAACAAAGTGAACAGCCAAATTGACATATACGCCTTACCCAAGCACAAATTAAAATACAGACTCACTAGTTGGCTGCAAAACCTAACATACGAGGACACTGAAGACATTCTTGACATTATCACGTAACACCTTGATTTGTATACCCTTAAATTTTTCAATATAATTATTAAACATTAATTAATTTGGCTTATTTGTGCCAAATTAATTAATGCTAATATAATAAACAAATAGATAACACACAACCTTACACTCTATACAACAAACACACACATTAACACTTACACTAAATCACAAACACAACTCCCTTCATAATTATTTACAAAAATATTACACCCATTCACATCACAGTATTCCCTATTCTCTCTTGTCACTAGTACGTAACCAATTCTGACATAGTATTACGGAGTGGAGACCTGGTGACCTGAAACACAGGCCATTGGCCTAGCTTAGGCACCAGTCCCCACAATATTTTCATTGTTGTACTACTTGGCAATTAAATATGTAAATGTTTCTGTTAAATATTGTGAGAAAATAAATAAATAAACGTAAACGTAAAAAATAAACGTATTTAAAAATGTAACGGACGGATTAAAAAGAATTATATTTTGTCTATCTAGTAGAATATCCTTTTTGGTGAAATGGGGGATCAGCGATTCATCCAACACCCAGTGTCAGTGTGGTACTCCTGATTAGATTATATCACATTTGACAATCTGTGCGACTCTAGTGCAGTGTAAACGTGACAACCTACTGGGTCCAAACAGTATAATTAGTGAAACAAATATCTACCGAGAGATCCATACGCTGTTGATTGAGAATTGACGAGGACTTACTTGATTAAAGTTGTTCATCTGCATGGTCACAGCAGTTTTTAAAATATAACCACGCTTTTCCGTTACACCCGTTTATTGCCTGTTTGCTAGTAGCCTCTTCTGAAAAACTGTTTTTAGGGTACCTCTGTCTGCAAAAACGGCACCCTTATAGGATCACTTTGTTGTCCGTATGTCTGTCTGTCAATACCTTTTTTCTCAGGAACGCGTAAAGGAATCAAACTGAAATTAACTCCACGTATTCAGACCAGCTACCTACCTCTTGGAGCAATGAAAACTAAACTTCTACGTTAACGTAATCTAAAGATGAGACCGATTAAGCTCCGTTTATGGCGCATTATTTGACGCTCGCAAGGGAAACAAAACCTATAGGGTACTTCCCGTTGACCCACAGTCCTGAAATTTGCCAAGAAGATAGATCTTACAGTATAAGTACAGGAAAAAGTCCGAAAATAAGGAATTTATTCTTTTGTAATACCTATAAAAAAAATGCGAATACCAACTTATATTTTTGGTTGAAGAAATGACCGTGACGTACATTGATGTATCCGTAGGTAATGTATACTCGAAAAAATCGAGCCTCGATCGGAACCCTCGGTGCGCGAGTCTAACTCGCACTTGTCCGGTTTTTTTTACTTTTGATAGGCACGCGTTTGACCACTATCTCACCTGATAGTAAGCGATGATGTCGTCGAAGATGAAGCACGCTTGCCTAGAAGTAACCTATTCACTCTTGACTTAAAGACTCCCAGGTTGTAGCTATCAGGAAACACAGACTCCTGCAGGGAATTCCACTCCTTAGCTGTACGCACAATGAATGTGTTCCCAAACATTCTGTTCGTGTGGGGGGGATGTCCATCATGTATCGGTGGCGCATCGCCTTACGGCGTACGTCTTATGGTCCGATGATGGAACTATGGAATTGTTTGCACCAAACACTCTTATTATATTATATCTACTTAGGTAAAAGGTCTAACTTTCCCCTCGAAGAAAACTTCGACCCTCCTTCAACATTAACATTTCAAACGAGAATAATACAGCAAGCATAAAAGTAGTTGAAAATAGCAAGTTTTAAATATACAAAACTGTTGAATTCTTTTATTTCAGGCGAATATTTTGTTACTGAAACAAGTTAAGGACGAAGTTTTAGACTGAATAAGAAATTGTGTTAGTTACTTTCTACACTATCCTGCGAAACGAGGGCCTTCTCAGTAATTGGGGAAGTTTTTAAATTGGCTTACATGCCTTAGACGAATTATTTAGGAGTTGTTAGTACGGGGAGGTTTTCAGGGATGATAAGATATGGATGATACGGTAAATTTTTATGTGGCTGTCCGAGATGTAATTAAGGTGTTTACCAAAAATAAATGGCGCTTAGTAGGCGTGTGAATACGCGATCTTCGTTCTCTTGTGTGGCAAAACTGACAAGCATGACCTGTCGGCACGACGATGCGTTCAGCCGGTCGATTCTGTTAACATATCGAAGTGAAGGCTTGGGTGAAGTGATCACGAGGTGAGCAGTCAATCCATATAATCAAGGTGGAATGACAGCTCACTCCGTGATCACGTGACATCTTGATTGTATGGATTGACAGCTCACCTCGTGATCACTTCACTCAAGCCTTCACTTTGACATGTTATCAGAATCGACCGGCTGGTTTGTCGTATTAACGATTGTAACGATCGCGTATTCGCACGATGATCGCTTTCTCGCAACGCGTTAGTATTATAGATATGAAAGAACATTAGAAAATACAGGTTCTAGCGAAAAACATTTTATTTTGTGTATTAACTATAGGAAGAACAATCATATTTTTTGATAGTTAGTTTTATAGAACCCTAAAAATGACGGAAAATAATTAAAATCCCCCTGACAAACAAGAAAAAAATTAAAACATAAACTCACGCCTTTTCCCATGAAGGTACACAGAAACTACTGAATGATGTCAGCTTTTTTTTAAGCATGGGAAATCATCAAATGGCTTCTTCCGCTCTGGGTGGAGCGGAAGGGCGTGTCAGACTCTTACTGACGAAAACCCATCCGTGTTCCTTCTAAAGCCTCTGCGTTCCAGGGCCGCGGTGACTCTTTCGAATAAATTTCGCAACCCTGGCAGGAAGTGCTGTCGGCAACGATCATTACAAACACGTTAAACACCCATAACCTGCAAAAAACCGTTTTATCGAGCGCATCCGCTTCACAGAACTAGTCTCTTAATAACAGCTCCCTTAACTTTATCGGTTGTCATAAAAACGCAGTTTGGACTACAAAAACAACATCCTGAGTGTGCTCATCAGTGTGACGTTTCTTTTATTGTCAAAGTGAGGTTTTTTTTTTTGAATTGACTTATATTACCTATGGCGTATGAGCATTTAAAACCTTTGTTATACATTTTTTTCTTGAGGCTATTGTGTCCCACTGCTGGGCAAAGGCCTCCCCCATATCCTTCAAGACATTCTTTTCTTGCGCCACCTCGAACCAGCCTTCGCGGTGTGCATCCATGTCATCTCGCCACCGCTTTCTGGGCCGGCCTCGGCGACGCCGTCCATCTTCTGGCACCCATTGCGTGGAGACTTTTGCCCAGCGGTCACTATGCATGCGGCTGGTGTGACCCGCCCAGTACCATTTACAATACGAAGTTAAAATTCCATTGCAACCCAAAAATGTTTGAGGGCTTTTTAAAGGCATCAATGTCTTTTCTCATCGATATTTTTTTTAATTTGAATATGGAATTAATTCTATAAAACAAAATTCTCATCGGAGTTCGATTTCTTTTATTGTCAAAGCTTGAAGGTTTAAAATTGTCTTACCTATTATGACTTAGTACCTGGATGACCGAGCTTTGCTCGTTTTTTTATTTGGTAGACGTTTTCTAAAAATGAAACTTAGCTAGATCGATTTATCGCCCCCGAAACCCCTTGCATACTAAATTTTATGAAAATCTTTGGAGCCGTTTCCGAGATTCAGATTATAATATACATATAATATACAAGAATTGCTCGTTTAAAGGTATTAAATAAATTTTGCACCATTATAATACAAATGCAGTCCTAATTATAAAACCTTTTTCAGACATTTGCTTTGTTTAAAAACTTAATGGCATATTGTAAACTCGAATTGGGCATAGAAAATTTTAATAAATAAAATCTACTAATTATTATTTATTCCCTATGTCATACAAGACAAAGTTCAAATTCGATTCCAAATATTTTTGAAACCATTTAACAAAAAATATTTGAATATTTTTTCGAAATAATTAGTTCTATTTTTAGTCCCAGTGGTCACTTAAAAATCAACTTAAAATACACGAAACTAAAGTCGATACTGGAGTTGGAGGCG
Organism: Mamestra configurata; assembly: GCA_002192655.3. Classification (NCBI taxonomy): domain Eukaryota; kingdom Metazoa; phylum Arthropoda; class Insecta; order Lepidoptera; family Noctuidae; genus Mamestra; species Mamestra configurata. Next base: position 8,742 of record NDFZ01002243.1, read on the forward strand.
ACGCGAATTATAAATTCAAGTATACTACTGTTGTGTTCAGCAGATGGTGATGAGACGTCAATTTACGTTGTCGTACAATTTTCATGAAATGACTTGTGCTGTAACAAAATTATGGCGATGGTACAAAATGGTGGGAAATGTCTTGGCGTGTATTGTCTGTTCGTATTTATGTCTCAGTCAATTATGTTTGATGTTTATAATGTCGGCCGAAAGTACGGAACCATAAGAAAGTTAACTTGAATCGTATTTTAAAATTATTAGGTAAAATTGTAAGAATATTTAATTGTCTGTCATAAGAGTCTGATATTTGAGGTTAAAAATTTAATATTTTAGGTAGGTAGATATTGTTTTCTTGTACGGTTTATTTTTGAGTATCTCACATAGTATATACTTGTAGTTTGCCATTATCAAAACCATCAAAATCAACTTTTTTTTTTAAACTTTGTCTGACAGATTATAATCTTACTTCCTAGCTGAAACATAGAAAGTGATAGGCGTTTTAGGGGACTTAGGGGACTTTTGACGTGACAACGACTAATAAATCGATGAACGCCGGCTGCACGCACGAAAAAGGATGACTCATTGTAACGTTACGCTCATTGTAACGTTAGGCTCATTGTAACGTTACGCTTATTGCAACGTAACGCTCATTGTAACGTAACGCTCATTGTAACGTTACGAACATTTCATTAATGTTTTGTTATGACGCTGTCACGTTAAACTGTCGTCCGTAAACCGACTTTACAGACAACCAATTTTTGTTTGTTAATTTTGACTTTCAAATAGATACAATTTTTACCAGTAGGTATTTGAATTGGAGGCTTTTAATTTCAGTTACCTAACTGGTTTTTGTGTAGTTTCACAGTAAAATGTCGAAAAATGCCATAGCTTATCGAGTATACACTTTAAATTTTACTATCACACCCTACAGCTTTCAACCCTCCGCAACATCCCCTCAAACTCTTAAGAAAACTATAAAACAAAAATACACCTCTGTCAAAACTAACCCTTCGGGACCCAAGTTAGTGTATATTGGACTCAAACGCTATGATAATATTACTCAGACCCGATCATAGGGTACATTGTACCCCGGGGAAGTCAATTCAGCTAAATCGGTTAGCTGGCGGGGTGGTATTGGGCCTTTTCAATACGTTTTATTTCGCTTATTAAACAAATATGGGTCAAAATGTTTTGTGTTAGGATGGGTTGGAAAAGTTTTGTGTAATTTGGGAGAAATAGGTTGTTTATCATGTGCAAGCAAAACGTTTTAATCAATAAAAATAGAGGAAAATTGAGTTTTTTCGTTTTATTCTGTTACACGTTGTAGGTATACGATTTGTGTTTTTTTGTTTTTTTGTAAGTTGTCCCCCGATCATTAATTTAGGTTGATACTTTTAAAACCAGGACATGTCAAGACATTGAAACGTACATCCTGGCTACAGCAAAAGTAGCCTTTCAAATCATAAATCACACAACAAACCAAACAGCGCAATTATTTTCCAATATCTAACCTATTTTAAATTCAACCCACCCTGTACCGCTTATAACGCGCGCTACAAAGAAATAAAGAAGAATATCTCGTACAGGGAATCTGCAATAAATGCGAACCACGTACTCTTGAGATAGGTACCATCCCCTGTCAAGTGTTGCCCGAGAGAAAAACTTTAAGTGCATGTCATCTCACATAATTGTTACTGGCAACTTTGAGAATGCTTGGAAAGTCTTGTAGAGACATTATTTCTCAGAACTACATATTTCTTCATGTCAGGCGTGAAAACTTTTCTTTGAAATGTTTTTAATCGATTTTGCTGTAAGTAAAACTCTTTTGTATTGTCATTACAACGAACTTTTTCTTGTTCTACCTTTATTAATCGGAGTGCTCTTCGACCAACTATCAAATTAGCTACCAACAGTAGCCGAAACGTCATGTTTGCCTTTGTAACATGATGTTTCAGCCACTGTTGGTAGCTAATTTAAATACGTTATTGAAACCGGCCGTTAAGGGACATCAGCAAAAAGCTAGGCGACTGTTCCCCTTACCAAGGGTCTTGAGTTTCCATTGGACAAAAAATCAGGATTGCCATTCAACGCGGCAATGTTGCCAGTGTGGGCACTTTTCCCATTGTGCAGCAATATGGGTGAATTTTTGTATGCCCAATGATTCGTAAAAAAATCATTGTTTCGCGAATTTATTAGTTTCCTGTACATAATATATTGTGAAAAGGTACTAACATAAATAAATAGGAAGGTAAGCTAAATCGATGTACTTGCTTGGGTGGGTAGACGCTTGCGGGTCAGTACATCTGTCAGTTTTTAAGGTTCTGTGCTCTTAGCTTCTAGTATTCGAACTTGAGTTTTATATTGTTTTCTTACCACTGAAATCTGGCTGACTGTACTAGATGCATTCTTTCGAATTAACAACATGAAATAGCTGGAACGAGGATCTTGAACTTGTAGCGGCAACGGTATTGGAACTCCTCCCTCCTTGCAGACGTCTCTATGTCCGGCTGCTTAACAAAAAAAAAAAAAAAAATCTTTTAATTTTTTTATTTACGGTTGACAGCCGGTCAACAGGCTGCCACGTTGCTATACATGGAATTTGATTTTAGATGGTCGATTTTCAAGAAATACATGAGTTTTACCCCCTTTCTAACCGACTTCAAAAAAGGAGGAAGGCATAACTCCGTCATCTATAGACGGATTTGCAAAACGATTTTTTTTTGTTCGAAAGAAGTTTATTCCGAAATGGTCCCGTTTAAAATTCATAAAGATCTGATGAAGAAGTTCGGTAATAGACAATTAAATTGAGATGGGCTGATTGTAATATGTGAGATGTTCACTGAACCTGACCCACCCGGACCATTAACTTTAAAAAATATTTGACCTGCCTGAGACCTCTACCTACCCCACTATCTCCACGTTAAACACACAAAAAAGCCCATAACCGCGTAACGTTCGAACAATATGTCTGCTCCACATGACGCCACACGTTAACAGTTATGGCTTCAGAGAGCGATATGAGGCGATATATGAAGGAACATCGCATGATATGAACGAACATCGCACGATGTAAACGAACATCTCGTATAGTACGATTAGATGCTTTCAAATTATGGTTATGTCTGTACGTTAGTGTGGAGAAGGATTTGCCTGGATTCGGTTGTTGATGTATTTATCTCATGCTTGTCAAGTTTGTTTATTTGGGCATTGTTCCTTGCTGTGATGTCTACGTTTGTTCATGCCTTACTTCATTATCTATTTATTTAAGGACAACCAACAAAGCATACACCAAAAAATACATGTCACAGGACTCATAATATTTATTTTTACATTTTATAGTGTAACCTTAATTAAAGGCTGCCACGGCATGCATTACTCATAGGAGTAGGAAATGCAGTTACAAAACAGAGTAGAGTAGAGTTTACTTATTAAGTAAGATAGAATGTCACATAATTATACAGTTTACTGTTGCAAAAATCCGACATACAAATGCAAATTACAACTTATTAATTAAAGCGGGTTTTGTTCACTTAATGAAAAAATACAAAGATTTTTAAGTACATATATACGGTGGAGGTCTGTCTTGCTCGGTGGAGGTCTGTCCTGCTTGGACAGAGCACCGCCGTGTCCTCGCCTCGGTGATCGGCTGCGGCGACTTCTCGCGTCCGGCCCTGGTTGAATCCATGGTCCGGAGCGAGGAGGCTTGGGAAGCGGTCACTTCTTTCTGCGAAGCAGTAATGCTAGCGAAGGAGGAGGCGGGCGCGCGAGGGAAAGGCAAGGCCTTCACCCCAACCGCCGCTACAGGAGAAGACGCCCCGGGCGTCGGTAGTCGCAGGGTGATTCCCGGCCACCATACTTTTTTGCTAGAAAAATGTACGTGATTGCATTTGTCGGCATTAAGTAACATGTTATTGTCCAAATGCTTCAATCCTACAGTACAATCAATCAATCAATCAATTATACAGGAGAATACTACTGTATAATATCTTCTTTGACTAACTGTAAATCAACCATCTTTAGTTTAAGAACGCACACGTCAAAGTCTACATCTTGTACTCATAAGATCTTGTTACCTATTGGTAGCTCGCTAGTTCCAACATGCCAAGCTATTGCTTTGAACCCACTTTGGATCTAGCGAGCTTGAACATTGAACACTGCAGGACTAATTGCGTTGTTCAGAACTTCGGACTTTGTTAACTTGTAACTGGATGCATGCATACGTGCGCAGCATATTCAGTGGACTAGTCCACTAAATGTGCTTCACACGTATGCTTTAGTAGATACATTTTCTTGAATATTTGTTTGATTGTTATTAGGTAGTATAGTAAGAAGTAAAATAAAGGTGTACAATAAAGTATATAATAAATAATAAATAAATAATAATTAAAGTATGCGAAGCGAGATTGCTTCTATTGAAAAATAAAAGACTGTACGAACGGCAAATGCTCAACGCTTAAACATGGCCGAGCCGTGGCCGGATCGTGGTCCGCCCGGAGCTCAAAAAATATCGGCGTACAAATTGCATGAAGTCATGCACGTCCTTGTTCGGGCCATGCTCGGGACATGTCAGACCACGTTGTGATGGACCACGGCCCGGACACGTCCTGGATAAGCGTGGATCAATCTTTAAGCGTCGGACTGGTTATCAATAGGTTTGAGTACGAATCTCAATCATGGTATTTTTTTTTTTTAAGTATGGGATATCATCAAATGACTTCTTCCGCTCTGGGTGGAGCGGAAGGGCGTGTCAGACTCTTACTGACTAAAACCCATCCGTGTTCCTTCTAAAGCCCTTTGCATTCAAGGGCCGCGGTGACTATTTCGAACAAATTCCGCAACCCTGGCAGGCTCTGGCCCTAGCGGGCCCCGTCTTCTATGCCGACATCTCTTTGAGGCGCGCGTGAAATACAACGCGCCGTCGACCCGGGCCTGGTGGTGATCGGACAGCGAGCCACCCAACGCTCTTCGTCCGCAGGCCCGCGCCTACGGTATCTCAATCATGGTATTACATAGTTACATGAACACCCTCATACATTCCATGCGCTCAACATAATATTTTGCGATTACTCTCATTGTGCTGACAGCTTAGGAGTGGAATTCCCTGCCAGAGTTCTGTTTGTTTATAGCTTTAACCTGGGAGTCTACGGCCGGTCTCAATAACTTATCTACGTTTAACCAACTGTCAAATTAGCTACCACCAGTAACTGAAACGTCATGTTTGAAAGAAAAAAACATGACGTTTTAGCTTCTGTTGGTAACTAATTTGACAGTTGGTCAAAGGTAGATACGTTATTGATACCGGCCGTAAGACAAGAGCGAATAGATTACTTCTAGACAAGTGAGCTCCACTATCGACCACATCATCGCTTACCATCAGCTGAGTTTGTGGTCAACGCAAGCTAAGCATAATTAAAGGCTACAGGGGATATACAACTTTCTACTACATAGAGTTGTTAAAAAAGCAATGCGGTTCAAAACAAATGATGCAATCGTCCACGAAACAAATCTGCTAAAATACAAAGTATAAAATAACTTTAATTTCCGAAATCGGTGGTTTTGGTTGTTTCTTCGTATTTTAAAACCGAATATTATAATAAATTATATTTTATACTTTTTTTTTTATTATAAATTGTAAAAACTACCTAAATCGCTTTAGGTGTACTTATAAAATTTGAAGAGTTCTCTCTATTTCTCCAGGATCCCATTATCAGATCCTGACTTGACGATCATGGGACCACTTGGGAAGTATACCCATTCAAACAAAAAAAAATCCAAATCGATCTAGCCATCATCGAGTAATCAAGGAACATACATAAAAAAATAAAAAAAGTTTCCGAGAATTCAAAACCTCCTCCTTTTTTTGAAGTCGGTTAAAAAGCAATAGAATTTCCTCGTCTTTGTAGCCACGTGTATTAAACAGATTGAAAAACACAACGAAAGTTAGAGAACATTCTCCATGACAGTTCTAATTTATCGACATGTTGTATCATGCCAAAAAACCAACTGTAGCGAGAGACAATTTATTGGGATTGTGTCAGCGACTCAGCGAAAACCTGAATCTAGACCAATGCGTCTCGAGTCTCCTCCCAGATTAAAATTGGATAGGAAACTGTTCGTGTGTTGGGTAACTTTGATATCCACAAACGTGTATTGTATCTTTAAGAGAACCATGTTTTTAACAAACGATGGTGACAGGTTGATACTTAGAGAACTAGTCTGTTTCAATCCTGGATTCGGTTTGAAGTTAAGTGTGGATTTAGTGTGTTGAGTAGGTAGAACTATTTTAAATTTATTCATCAATAAGTACAAACAGTAAACATGTAACAAAATGTAGGTATATGGTTAAATCATTGTACAGTGTAGCAACTACATATAGCACACTGATTCCCAAACTGAGACGAGCTCATATTTCGGGATTCGGCGGCTCTCCACTCTAGTATCATTACAATAATTATGACCAAACATTTTTATGTTCTCAACAATGTATTTCTATATTCTATTATTTTCCATTCACTGTCTATTTTACTTATCAATTAAGATGAGCTTTTCTGTGGATTTTGGAGCAATTACCTCGAATGTATTTAATTAATGTATGTAGACATGACACCGGGATTCAGGGATTTTAAAATTTATCGAGAAATTAAGGAAAATCGGATAAGGTATAGCATTTTAGATACTCAAAGAAAATTGTAGGAAGTATCGCCATAATGTTGGCTGTCACTCTGATGATATGCGGTTTACGCGGGACCTTTTATCTAAGTTCTATTTTACCCATCACGTATGCATACATATATAACGTGTCCCAAAATTCAACGACAAGCGGGCATGAACACATGGGCATGGACATGAAATTACAAAATAAAAATGTTTTTTTGTAATTTCAAAAAAGGTTTAGATATTTATTTCCCGAGAAGTCATGAGCAGGTCCACCCTATGGTGCCCGCTTACCGTTGAATTTTGGGATACGTTGTATACACTAGCACCTATAAAAATCATTACCAACTTCAACAATAAGTATTTTTGAAATCCCAGTGAATTTGAGATCTTAAGCATGTCCATACTATGTTGTTCCAAAACATGTTGCAAGTATCAAAAATAGCTCTACCTACTCAGACCACTGGTGGTGATGTATCAATTGATCTGCCTCGCCTAACCAACTATATTGGAGCTGGCTTCTAGTCTAAACTGACATAATTTTATGAGTTGTTACACGTCATTACACTCGTGCTAAATAATAACAGCCGCACGGGACTATCTTCTGGGCTGATTCGTGGATGGTTACCCATCCGTACCGAGACTGAAGATCTTTGACAGACGTTACGAATTGTCAGAAGCCAGTAAATCTGACTCCAGTCATACCAAGAACTACCGAGTTACCCTAGAATGGGTTGTGGAGGTCTGGTAGGCAGCCGCTCCACGGAAAATACTGGTAGCAGGTACCAGTTTGACTGGAAGCCTACCCCAATATAGTTGGGAAAAGGCTAGGCAGATGATGATGTTTGTGTACTCCCTTGTGATACTCTGAAGTTGGCAGAAGTTTGTTTTCATATTGCTGAGTAAACAAAATACTAACTTTTAGACACAGCTTCTTATTTAATTAAAAGTAAAAAAATATATAATAAAAAAAATATATATAAACTTTTTATTCCCCTACCCAATTATAAGGACGACTCTTCAACTAAATTGTTCGTCCATCGCTGTCCTAATCCCGCACTCGTCCTGATGGAGTTCTCTAAATAAAACGGTTGGACTTGAACTTTTTCTGTCGTAAAGTCGTTCTGAGAGGGATTATGTAGTTAGGAAGCTTTGAAGATGTTTTGAGTTCTCAGGAGGAAGATTTATTCATGTTTTGAAGTTCGGGAAAACATCTAGTAACTTATTAAGTCATCTTTGCCGAGGCTGTCAAATGGCTTAGATGACTTAAATTGCATTCGATTTGTGTTGTGGGGACACATTACTCATTACAACTTGATTACATTGTCTAAAACAAAGTCGCTTTCGCCGTTTGTACGCTTATATCTTTTAAACTGCGCAACGGATTTTATGCGGTTTTCATGAATAGACAGATAGGTTTATATGTATATTTTTTTTTTTTTTTTTTTAAACGTTGCCCCACACTAGGAATTTCTCCTGTATCGTGGGTGCGTTTACAAACATATAAACTCACATACACAAACAGCCAGACCCGGAACAACTATCTGTAGGCCATACAAATATTTGTTCCGTGCGGGAATCGAACCCGCGACACGCAACGCAGCAGTCAATCGCTCAACCACTGCACCAACCGTGTCGTCAAAATTCGTTCCGAAATCCCTATGGGAACGGGTAAACAATAATAATAATAATAATTTTATTCAAGAAGATAATTGTTTACAAAAAGTGTACATTTAGCCAAACAATAGTATATAATT
>NDFZ01002244.1:0-17155 GCA_002192655.3 Mamestra configurata
AGATTGTGCTCACTTGGTTTCCAGAAAAACCAATCTTTGTTTATTTATTTATGTACACACAATATATCTCTAAGATATAAACAAAGAGCTTATAACCTCCAGGGTATTTACATACATGGTAAACGAACTATACCAAACTAAACAACGAACTATAATAAAAATAAATCAAGGATGGGATGAGCATCCATATTATTATTTCATAGCTAAAGGTAAAATGTGGGCAATAATAGGTACAGGCTTGATGTTAAGTTGTTGAATAATTTTTATTTTTGGAAATGTTTCTAGGTACTGTACTATCAATATATAACACTAAGTACCTATCAAAGAAAGATCGACTTTACACAATTAGTTTCGTGTTACTTCTTTTTTATATATATTATTGTCGCGAAACATGTTTTGCGGTAGATGAACAATAACTGAAGCAAAGAATAATAATATGAAAATTATTGTTCCTCGGAAAGAGAAACCTGAAAGATACATAATTTTTTTTTAATAATATATTCTGAAGCTACATTTACAATAACTTCTACTTAGTACCTACTTAAGTTACTACAATCGAGTGATTGTGTTTGGGAAAAATATTGCGTAGGTTTAAAACTCGTTTCAAAGGTTTCAAGTGGGCTGCCAACCACAATACAAATGCTTGAGCCTGCCTATGATCTTCTTCGAAGTTATGAGTTTTCCTTGGGAATCGAAAACGCGTGAATTCTCGATCGTTAAATTTATTCAATTTTCAATTTCTCGATGAGAGTGATCTTTTTCGGTTGAAAAAGTGAGAGTTGAATGCAGCTCAATTTTGTATCTATCACAGTTCTAATAACTAATCTATTGCTTCGAACGTTCGAAAAACCGCTTCGACAACGTAGGTACATATCTAATGCAATAAATATTGTTAAAGTATTGTCAAAATGAAAGGCTTTGCCATGCAACGCAACGCAACTACTACACAAGCTTTACTACTGTTATCTTTAGATGGGAATGCATGGTACCCAGAAATTTGCCAGAAAGGAGGGGGAGGCAGTGGATGATCAGAAAACAGACTACTCCTGGCTATAATGATGGATCAATGATAAGGCTCGGCGCTAACGGGCAACCGACCACAACCACCGGTGGCTGTCGCGCGTTACCGCCACATTTGTAAAAGAAGCAGAAGTGCGCGTCAGCCACCGCTGTTTGAAAGCCACCACATTTTATAACCACCGCGCAGTATAGTTGTGCCTATATAAGTGGGAACCCCATGAGCTATCCAATTTGTAAGCTATGTGCCCTGCCTAGTTTTAAAAATTTAAATGCAAAAATTACCCAACTTACTTCTTTTGGAACATAACAATCGGGTCTTTCTCCAGGTCGGACATATCAACGGTGGCGCCTTTCTCGAACACGTCCTTGTGTTTGCGCACCATCAGCCAGCCGATGTGGGAGAAGAAAAAGCCGCGCTTCGCATTGTGAGGGTCTGCGTCCGTCTCCGTGAACTTGTGGTGGACTCTGTAGGAGGAACGTATTTGCATTATATAAACTGCAAAAAAACCACGCTATTTTCATACATGCGTTTGTTACTTTTTCATGTCTTTACAACCAAACGGACTCGGATGAAACTAGGCATACTGGATGACCAAGTCCTGGAATAGGATATATGAGTTTATGTCCTAGTAATATATTCTCTTGAAATACATACAAAAAGAACGTAGGTTCTAAGTTCTTAAAAACTAACCAAAACGTTAGATCGAAACTGAAATCAATATCTATCCAATGTTTTGGTTATTTTTATTGGTTCCTGTCTTACTGAACGTGAAAAACGACTGTTATAGTCTACTTACAGCTGCCTGCCCTAGAGTTGAGTTGACGTAGGTATTATAATAGGCATTCACTAACAGATGGCTCCCTTTGAGGCCCATAGTCACAATTTATGCCGGTTGCAGACAAAGAGGAGATGCAACGTAATTCTGGCTTGCTTGTCTGTAAACCATAAACTGAGCTCTATGTAAACTTAACTGTGTAACTACGGAAATTTACCACAGCTTTGCGAGCTGACCTAATCGTATTTCACTTAGAAAGAAAGAAAAGCTGATCTCTAATTATTTCCAAGCTTGCACCAGAACTGTACATTGTACAAGGAGCGACTGTGAGCCGCTCCGGTTTCGTTTAAATTAGTTCTCGAACAAAAAAAAACGTGTGAAAAATTAATAAAACATTTTACGACTTTTTAATGACAAAAAGTAGGTAGATTGTTTGTGTCGGGCTCACACTCTAGGAACAAACACAAAAAAGTTCATGTAAACACTCCATGGGCCTACCCATGGAGTGTTTACATGAACTTTTTTGTGTTTGTTTTTGTTTTTTGTTACCTACATATTTGCAAGAACCTTTTAAATCTACTTGGACCCGTCTGGGGAATATAATTTACCTATTTACATTTTGTTTCAGACTAAAAATGTCGTTAAGATTTTCAATGGGAGAATGACTCTCTTTCTGAATAAATAAATAAAATAAAATAAAACTCTGACATAATTTTGTCTTGTTGAATGGTTCGTCAGAGGTCTAGGTTCGAACTGAAAGAAGTGTTTTAAGTCTCTGTGAAGGTTTTGAGTCTGCTGATTTCGCATAAATCTTAGAATTTTTCCTGTTCTTTATTTTTACGTATAAACTGTAGGTCTTGAACGTTTCTGTTTCTAGCAAAATATCTGAAGGTTCGACTTGCGTATCAAGTTTTAGGGTTCCCTACCAAATGAGCTAATGGGACCCTACTACTAAGCATCCGCATTCTGATTCGTGTGAAGTATCAGACAAGTCGATTTTTATAATAATAAATTTTATTTAAAGTACAGTCAATACAAAATTTGAGCCCTAACTCCTAAACTTGGAAGATCCTGTATCTTAGGAGGCAGTCTCTTCGCATAAATAGTGGACGAGCAAATTATGAGCATACTAGCAGACTCGGATAGTCACAGACAAGATTTAGAATAAATTGTAAGAAATATAGCTAAATATACATATATATTTTTAAATGAATTAGTATTTTTAATTAAGAACTAAGGTATGTATTGAGTGAAAGTGTAGAGGGTATTTGTATGTTATAATTTCGCATTTATAACGGTTAGTAAGAAGTAAGATAAATTGCTGGCATATAATAATATCTAAGGCCACGTTGAACGACGTCGGGCACAGCTAGTTCGATATAATTACTTACTCGTATTTTTTTTAGTGTAATGAAATGATTACAATGATCTAAAACGAAGTGCGAGTCGGACTTGGCGCAAAAGTAACATGTTATGTTTAAGACCATAATACTTCATATGGGTGTTCTCATGTAATCTCCACTCGATAAGGACTGCGTTTTTCATACGGACGTTCGGAAACCTAAAAGTCGTAATTCCTTAGTAGAAGCAATTCGATGTAATTGTGTTCCATAAATACCTAATTTTAAAAACATTTAAATGTTTATTTAACGCAACTTTTTAGTCCGCTCTTTTTTTGAACACAAAACATTAACATAACGTACCTAAGCGTAGCGAATGAAAACGACATACAACACTTATAATATTGTAATTAAAGAGTTCAACTATGCGTTGCGAATTCAAATGACGTATATGATTCCCTGTTGACTTCGTCGTAACGATCTTACGAGTCGTTACATTAATTATCGAAGAGCTACCGGTACAATTGTAGTTTCCTGAGATTTAGAAATAAAACACTGTGAAACCATAAATACTGTTATTTACAATGCAAAATATTGAACGTAGAGATACAAAATTCCATAGTATCTTCGGCATCTTAAGTTACATCACTAGTATTATTTATAGATAGTGTCTGTGTGTCGGCAAGCATTTAGTGGCTTCTAGTGAACCGATCATGTTTACTTTTGTCAAATAATTATCAATAAACTATTGATATTCAAAGCAAACCTAACGAGCGCCTAATTTTCATAACACCGAATAAATACACAGGGGCAGAACCAAAGTCCAGTCCAAAAAAGCATACTAGTGCTAATGAGTAGATAAACACGCAAAATCACGAATTTATTTAGTAACGCTACATAATATTTATTTTCAGAGGTTTGGCGATAACAATGTCATTCTTCTTTTCGGAAGCTGTGTGTGTTACCATGCTCTTAGGAACCAATATTTTCAAAGCCGTTTACCTTATTTGCACGTTGAAAAAAATACTTGGGACTCAAATGTACCTACGTAAATAGGGAAAAAGACGCTTATTTGTACGACACGCATTATTATTTACCAAATTAATTAATAAATTACAATTTATAATAACTTAACCAGCTTTACCTACGACCTTAATACCGTGATCTATCTACCACATAATCTTATATTATGTTTGGAATAAATTTTTCTTTTTCTGTCTTTTCAGATTGATATTCATAGTTTTATATAATGTAGAAGCACTTTTTATTTCAACTTCTGTAAATGTGAGGACCATGGACCATTATGGCAATAGATAGTTTCCTTGTTTGACATGAAATAGCAGGGGCAGTTGAGGGTGTGTCATGCTCACTCCAATGTCTCGCTGATGGTGGCGCGTGTATCGGATCATTCAGTTCCCTTCAAAATGGTTGAGCTGAATGGTGCTGATGCACGCGTCATGTTCGTGAACGGGCGCCGTCAGTGGAGACTGGTCATCCCTTGGTTGCCANGGAGTTGCAACAATTAAACGGATCTTAATAGTTCTAAAATGTTATGTGACTGACCTGTGATCTCGCACCCATTCATAGATGTGGTTCTGAAAGGCCATCGTCTGCATGAAGGCGAGGAACAGCCGCAGAGGCCACCGCGCCTTGTACGAACGATGCGCCCACAGCCTGTGGGCACCCGCCGTCACGCCCATACCAGACATGATCGCGAAGCTTACACCTGGAAGCAGAAATAAATAAATATTTATATATTATTATTTACGATGATTATATAGATCGACGATCGATCAATAGGTGTAGTAACACCCTAAGCCTTTGGGGAAATAGGTGTGTTATGTTATATGTAAAGAAGAGGTACTTACCAAATAAAACGGTCCACAATTTGACTTTTCCGGTGAACATCAAATAGAATCCATACAATGCTGCTGCGTGCAAGTATACAAACGCCAGCACGTTTCTCCATACAACTTGCCATCTGTAATTAACATGATTGCCATAAGTAAAACAGTTGCTGTTTTAATTGCTTATAATAATTAGATAAGTAACGGGTGTGACTTGCAAATACGATAAACTAATTGTTCTGTATTGTTGGTTCAGTTTCCTTCTCCGTTTTTATTGTGAACTCTCATTTATGAGTAATGTTGGTACTTATAGTTATTTATATCTGAATTTAAACACCTTAATTGTTTTATTATTTGTTGTACCGAATAAGGATATACAATGAAGGGTACAGGGCCCTTCATTGTATATCCTAATTGCATGAAAGAATCTTTAATTTAACCTACCATAACTAATGATACCATACTAATAAGCATACCTACCTAATTTGCGATTGGTTTGAGTGAAAATAGAAACGTTAAAAGAGTTTTCTCAGTGAACATTTAGAAGGATTCTCGCAAAACAGGCGAGACGTGACAGTGAAGCTACCATGTGACAACAACACGTTTTCAATTAAATTCACTCCATGAACACGTAATGGCTGCCTTAAAAATGTTGAGGTCACAATTTGCGATATTTATAATGAACTAGAACATTGATGAATAGACACATTGACCAAATTATACGGCCCCAACAGTAGCATCAAACACACTATTCATGTTGACCAGACACAGAAAACCCCCCTATGGTAGGCGCCAAATAAATTTGCAATAGCGGTCATTGGCCACTTTTTACATTTATTGAGATTATTAATTCGGAAAAAAACCGGACAAGTGTTAGTCAGACTCGCGCACCGAGGGTTCCGATCGAGTCTTAATTTTTTCCGAGTATAGGTACATTAATTATCTACGGAAGTTTATAAACTCTGAAAGCATAATATAATAGGTTAGATTGTTGGACAACCATAACTTTTTCTTTGAACAAAATGTTCTCCTTTACATCAATGTACGTCACGGTTAATTTTATTCAACCGAAAATATAAGTTTTTAATTCTAAAATTTTTTTTTTGGTTTGATCAAACCACAAATTCCCATTTTTCTATCTTCTTGCCAAAGGGGGATGCCAAGCCGCTATAGTGATTTAGGCCCTGAGTGCCCACAAGTAACATCGAATGCATTGGGACATCTATAGACAAAAGGACAAATAAATAAAGTAAAATATGTGTAAATGTCAAATCAATGTTTTGCAACAAATCTTTATTTTTTCCCGAATTTTAAATTGGCAACCTAGCAAATGTCTGTTTATTTCGTTGTATTGTTTCAATATTTATTATTTATTAAAAAATGTTACTGACTTGTCGATACAAGTCAGTAACATTTTTTAATAACGTCGTGAATAGAAGAGTTAATTACGTAAAATTGACTTATTTTTTTTACTAAATTAAATTTCTTGGGCATCGCAAGGCCTTAAATCGGCAGTCTCCTTTCATGACTCTAGAGTCATGAAAGGGAAATGCCGACGGGAAGTACCCTATACGTTTTTATTCCCTTGCGAGCGTCAAGACAGGCGACATAAACGGCCTTATTTATTTATTGCGTTGACTTAGTAATTAGTTTTTTTCACTGCTCCAAGGAGTAGCAGACCTGAGTATTTTTTATTGATTTCAGCTTGATTCCTCCACGTGTTCCTGAGAAAAAGGGTCTGGACAGACAGACAGACGGACAACAAAGTGATCCTACAACCGCTCCGTGTTTGTCGACTGAGGCACGGAACCCTAAAAACGACGAACTAGGAACGAAATCTATCGTGATCCTTTGACCCGAAAAGATCATAATTTGTTTTTCGGGTACCTACGAAGAAATGTCAGGAAAAGTTCAATGTAATTTATTGCAAATTTATCAGGCGCCTACCATAGGTAAATATTTGAATTTCTTCTTAAAGCAGAACAAAACATCAGTTAAAAAGTCTTTTGTGACTGCAACAAAATGTAAATAAAAACAGTTATAGCGACCATTATCCTCATTGTTGCTGGTCGGAAAAAATTAAAACGGATCCATGCAGAAAATGAACTGTCGCCGCGTTGTTAGCAGAATGATTTTTTTATTGCAGGCATTTCAACTTTTTCCTTTTAACTTTATTGACCTCATACAAATTCATATAAAATGGCTGCGAGTCCTGCGGTTTCAAAAAGTGATGTTAAGTTTCACCACAACTAGCAAGCGCAAAAGCTAAAAGCAATTTTTATTGTTAAAAAATTGGCAGGCAAACGAGCATAACCATCCAATATTTTTCCATCTTTCTTAATACTGACTGCAAAACAGACTTCACGATATCTTGTTCTGAAATGGCATTGGTTCTTCACTAATCAAGCCTGTCCATTCACTATCTTCTAGCTGCTAGGGCCTACCACCGACCACGCAAAAAGTCTGACACTATAAAACAAAAACACAATATTAGACAATCTTTTAAATTTTGTCACCAGGCAGACTATATTGCATGCATACTGGGTCACTTAATTCACTGACTTATTTCCCACCAAAACCATGAAAATAAGGTACATTTACCCTAAAATTAAGAAAAAAAGTCTACAGCAACATTTTAGGAATTAATTAATATTTTTTCGCGATCTTAGAGGGTTGGTCACTCTGTGAAAGCTTCGTTGTTCAAGGATAACCTTCCCCCCTGAATACTGCAAATGAATTAGAAATCACCATGTATGAGCTCACTGTAATTTGCGTGGGTTCGACTTAACAAGAGATGTGGCCTCATTCTCGCTCACACAGATTCTAGGAACCACTAGTTGAATTGTCACTCCTCCTTTGAAGCGGAGTAAGCCGAAAAATTGTGTGTACGCCACATAATGGAGTAAGTCCATAAAGTGAAATAACAAGTGCCGACTTTCTTATGAGTTCCCAAAGCTGCTTTTCCATCTCAATGGAAAATATAAGGTTTCGTTCGTTTGTAAGCCTCTCTTTATCTGCATGTCCAATGAAACAAATTGATACTTAAGTAACTTGGCAATATGTTTAGTGAAAATTAATTTATACTTAGACAAACATAGAGGCACACGTTTTACGAGCCCTGAATTGGCGGTGAATGCGTTCCATGAAGCCATTGAAGAAGTCCCTAAGCAAGACAGGTCCAACTGCTTTGTACAATGGTTTCAGCGAATGCAAAAATTCATTAATTGCGAGACAATATACTTTGAAAAACAAGAAATGTATCGTCAGTCTTCTATGTAGTCTTATGTATCACAATCCAGAAACTTTCAGTATGCCCCACGTATTATCACTGAATTACCCCGTTTCTTTAAAATAGGATTATTTTAAATAAAACATTGTCATTAGAATGTACGTAACAATAAAAAAAAAATGAGATTTGAAAGTAACTAATATGAATATAATATTGCAATAAAAATGTGCAAATGCTTACGACCTAGTTTCCAAACTTAATGAAATAAAGAACAAAGGCAAACTTTAATGCGATTATTTTGTTTTTCTCGTTGTTAGGTAAAATATCAAGTCAATATTTTCTAGTTTAGGTGTTTTCTGAAAATAAGGTGGTCTGAGGCTCTTGTCGAGTGACATTCTGTCAGCAATAGAGTGGCCAAGTATGGGAATTATTCATCAGATCAAAAATGTATGGTAGGTATTAAAAAACGCTTCCAAATGTCACCTAATCTATCTTACTTCTTAGTCTTACCAATATTTATAAATGAGAAAGTTTGGAGTGTTTGTAGAGTAGAGTAGAGAATGTTTGTTACTTAGTCATGCCAGAACGAATGGATTAATGTTGGCACACAGAAAGATTATAGTCTGGAGTAGGAAAAAGGGTACTTTTTATTCCGGGAGTATGTTCCCTTGGAATAAATTCAAGCGGGCGAAGTCACTGGCAGAAGTTAGTCTTTTATATTTTGAGATTTCGACAATGGCATTTGCTCATAGAATGGCACTTTGTCAACGGCACTTGTCCTGTCAATGGCACTTTGCCTCTAGTGGTTAGTTGTCTATTCTTGATATAGACAGATCAGAAGATCGGAAGTGTCTATTTTAGATTTTTAGATATTCACATTTTTGCATGAAAAATATGTACATAGTGGTTTTAGTGTGATAATTAATTGACTTTACTATTTAATATAGATACATGAAATATTATCGTACATGTGTAATATATATGTCGGTAACATGCTAATTTATTAGATATTTATAATTCAGCGAAGCATTTTCTCACTATATTGGGGTCGGCTTCCAGTCAAACCCGATAATAGATAATAATTATGTATAACTATTAGTAGTAATTTGGTTATTCCCTCAAAAGAAATACTGACACATTATAAAACGACATTTTTGTTGAAACAAAATGGAGAAGCTACGATTCGATTTTACATTGCTACCTGGGAGTGATGGAAAATCAAACATTGGAACCTCAATTGCAACGGCGGAGAGTAAAGTATACGCAATACCAGAAGAATTAGAAGCGGTTTGCCATCACAAAAACATAGCTAAAAGAAGTACCTACGTAATTTTGGATATTATACAAATATTAACACGTTAAAATTTTGAGTGGTTTGGTCAACAGTTTGTGTTAATTCTATTTTAAACAAAGACACAACTAAAAATAAAAACGCAGCCAAGAGCACCGAGGAGTGACTTTTCAATATATTTTTTTTGTTTATATTATGTAAAACAACTCTATATGAGAAACCTCTTTTTTGAGGTACTAAGGCAGAAGTTTCAAAAGTCAAGCTGCCTAGCCTTTTTCCAAATCTGCTGTTCTTCTCGTTCATAAAACTTTACAAACAGATGTGTTGCTGGGGAGTCCAGCACAAACACTAAGAACTGGTGATGGGCGAGCGTTTCGTCTGTCTTTACATAAAAAGTGCTGGATTGCAGCCTAATTCAAATGAATGACTTGATTTTATTGCAATCGACTTTCAGTCTTAGCAAACCCATCTGAAAGCCAGTATTTTACATATAGCTATGCAAACCTAACCTAAGTAGGTTATAATAGCCCGCGACCGGTGCACATTATTGCCAGTATTGGTTATAATGAAATTTAGTACAATACTAGTTTTGCCCGCGATTTCGTCTAGCTACTGCCGATCAGAATGACAAAATGTTTTGACTTACACTAACGTTACAGTATCGTTAACGTAAGTGAATTTTGAATATTAAAAACTACAACCCAATAGTATCTTTGGTCACCCTGACATGATTAACCATGGCAAGACTGGCTGTCAGCCATAGGTGCAGGCTTCAATTTATAAAAAAGCGTCCGACTGAATCAGTTTCATGAAATGGTAGGTACTTACTCGTAATCTCTGTTCTTGCGTTTGACCGGCTCAGCATATCTGATGTCATCGTCTTGCAGCTTGCTGGTCATCATCGTGTTGGCGAGGAGCAGGGGGGTGCTTGACATCGCAGCCATTCCTCCTCGCTGCCTGCAGAGCAAATGGGCAACTTTATTACTTGGAATTCTAGCAGGTTGGGCACTTGGACGAGAATTTAAGCTCTCACATACATGGAGAATAGTACGTTAGGTGTTAAGTAGGTCGACGTAAGTGATTTTATCGCAGCGGTTTAAATTGTAGTAAAATCCTATGTTGTGTGCGAGGACTAACTGGGCATAAAATTAAGACTAACAAATTACTTATCGAATAATGTAGGGAAATAGGAAAACCAGAATTTCACAGTTAGTAATCTCAGACGAGAACTTCCGTCTAGTTCTCGTCTTGAGGTCAATGACTTACAAACTGAGAGACAATCGACTAAGGTACAAAATAAGACTATTTTGGATCCGAGTAAAAGAAAATATCAAATAAACAAATTTAAATAAATAAACTATTTTTCAGGAATTAAAGAAAACAAAGTATTACCCAAAATCGTTCTATAGAAAAAAAGTGTAAGTATGTCCCAAAAAGTGTTTAATCAACCCGACATAATATGTAGTATTTTATGATACTGTCACATATCAAAATATGACTGTGAGTTTATAAGCCGAGCCTCAGTTTCATACGTTAGTTTATTCATCATATCAGCCAATAGCCGTCCACTGCTAAACGTAAGCCTCCCCCAAAGAGCGCCAACCATCCCGATTATGAGCGATCCGCATCCATCCACTGCCAGCCACCTTCTTCAAATCATCGATCCATCGTGCCGCTGGGCGTCCTACACTACGTTTGCCCATACGCGGTCACCACTCTAACACATGTCTGCTCCATCGACGATCTGTCTGTCTACAGACATGGCCGGCCCACTTCCGCTGCTGATTCTACGCGCAATGACGGTGACTTTAGTTCTCTGGCGAATTACTTCGTTGCCGAGCATTGCTCTCTCCATTGCACGCTGAGCAACCTTGAATTTGTGGACCAGGCCTATGGTGAGTGTCTACGTTTCGGCTCCGTAAGTCATTACGGGAAGGACGCACTGGTCTTAAGGGATTGTGGGATCGACGATTCAAAGATACCACGTAGCTTCCCGAATGCCGCCCAGCCCAATCGTATTCTTCTGGTCGCCTCCTTCTCAAAGTTGTGCCGCCCCAGTTGTATAATGTGGCCTAGATATATGTACATATTCTTGCACAACCTCGAGGGTTGCGCCATTTACGATTAAAAATCTCGGTGGGACATGACTTTGGTTTTGTCTAGATTCATCCCGAGACAAATTCGCCTTGAAGAATCGCTCAGGCTGTTCAGCATACCTTCCAGCTCCTGCAGAGATTTTGCCATGATGACAATGTCATCCGCAAATCGGAGGTGCGTGATGTACGTTACTACGATATGATACGTTAGTTTATAAATTCTCATCAAAAACACATTTTAAATTATCGTAAATAGGGCGCAACACGACGCACCGCAATTTGACATAGGGTGCGCTGCCACAGATAATGTAGGAACGGAGGTTGAGCGACTCTACTAAGAAAAGTTATTTTTCACACCACCTGCACGAAAGTACCAAATTAAATGCTATGGAAACCTAACCTAAAGTAATTCATTTAAAGCCCATGAGCGGCGCCTNATTTACGATTAAAAATCTCGGTGGGACATGACTTTGGTTTTGTCTAGATTCATCCCGAGACAAATTCGCCTTGAAGAATCGCTCAGGCTGTTCAGCATACCTTCCAGCTCCTGCAGAGATTTTGCCATGATGACAATGTCATCCGCAAATCGGAGGTGCGTGATGTACGTTACTACGATATGATACGTTAGTTTATAAATTCTCATCAAAAACACATTTTAAATTATCGTAAATAGGGCGCAACACGACGCACCGCAATTTGACATAGGGTGCGCTGCCACAGATAATGTAGGAACGGAGGTTGAGCGACTCTACTAAGAAAAGTTATTTTTCACACCACCTGCACGAAAATACCAAATTAAATGCTATGGAAACCTAACCTAAAGTAATTCATTTAAAGCCCATGAGCGGCGCCTGTCGGCCTCTGCTGCTAGGTGCAGGTCTCGCGGTCAAAATGAGGTTCCAAATTCAAATCACATTATTACCTACGGGTTGTAATGAAATTCAGTACAATATTATTACCCGGCGGTGGACGAGGGCACAGCTTCGGACACACTACCTGCTCCTAGCAGTGGAGGCCGACGCGCGCCGCTTGCGGTGAACAAGCCATCTCTCTNCTGTCGGCCTCTGCTGCTAGGTGCAGGTCTCGCGGTCAAAATGAGGTTCCAAATTCAAATCACATTATTACGGGTTGTAATGAAATTCAGTACAATATTATTACCCGGCGGTGGACGAGGGCACAGCTTCGGTCACACTACCTGCTCCTAGCAGTGGAGGCCGACGCGCGCCGCTTGCGGTGAACAAGCCATCTCTCTTCATGGCTTGGGCACAATTTTCTTGCAGTAGGTGTGAAAAATAGAGTATGCTCCTCGGGGATAAAGGTGTCTTTGCATTTGGCTAGCTTGAATCCTTCGCTGCATTCATGATTCCTATATTAACTCAATCGCTTTGCTCGTGAGTTAAACTATTAACTACCTCGCTGCGCTCAGGAGTTAACTCTCGAATCCTTCATTTCGTTCGGGATTCAATATGACGCCCGTGACATAAGACACTGCTAAATGCCCTCGGTGCATAATCTGCTATTACAGCATTATTTCGTTGAGAAGATATGTCATAATGATATATATCGTAATTTTTTTAGACATGTGTGAGACAGTGTGTTTGATTTCACATTGGTACTTTGCGATATGAGAGTACATAGATTAAGGGTATGTATTGCACATGTGTGCGATTTGAGTCGCTAAGTGTTTTTCTAAAGAAATTATAATTACTTATTACTGGTAATCAAATTTAATGAAATCTTAATATTAACCTTTTTATAAAGGAAACGTGTTTTTTATAAAAAAAAGCTATATTTTAATAATTTTAACATTATGTTGACGTACGACGTCAAAATAATGTTTAAATTATTGGTGGATTCAGCAAAACGCTTATTTGCAATTTAATAGTTATTTTTTGGAGAATAACTTAAAAAGTACGCTTGCTGGTTACTTTAATTAGGAGATGGAATTATAATGTTGAATAAAACACGCATAATTACTGGACTCAATTAAAATTCTGATTTTGATTTGAGCATTATTATAACACTAGGAAGTGGTGACGGGCGGGCGTTTTGGAGGACTATCTTTATGTAGAACTTTGACGTTCAAAAAGTGCTGGCACTCAGCCTAATTTGAATAAATGACTTTTGATTTTGAGTACTTAGGACTGTTTGTTTTATGAAAAAGTTTTTTGCTTAGCTAATGTTTTTTTTTTGCGAAATTCACAAACCTGATTTAACGGAGTTCATTAGAAAGGTTTAGGGTTCGCTAAGCTTAAGATAACAGTAGGTATCTATTACTTGAATGCGGATTTTTGTCTATTAGTCTCCTTTATTTATTTTTCGACACGCTAGTACATTTTCACGAATAAATGGGATGTTATATGAAATGAACGATCATATTTATTCAGTTAAAATATAGATAATATTATCGTTGTTAGTGGTAGGTGATCTATCAATAACTTTATGTAGGTTTCACCTGAACACGAGACCTTGCCTTGTAGAAACATCATCACGTGAATAATTTTGCGAATATTAAATGTTGAATTATTTGGTTAGACTAGTCCACCTGTTATCTAACATCTCAAGCAAAAAATTGTGCTAATTAGATTATTCACAGCCAAAGTCAAGTTGGTATTAACCTAACATATAAATACTTACATATTTTATTGTAAAAATATAGGTATGTACTTTTAAACTTCAAATACGCGTGTAGTTGATCAATCCGCTTTGCCTTTTCACAAATATGTTGAGGTTGGCTTCCTGTCTAACCAGATGCAGCTGAATACCAATATTTAACATGGAGCATCTGACCTCCACAACCCAGTAACTGGCAAGACTGGCGTCAGATATCTTGCCTTTTGACGACCCGTAAAGACTGTCAAAAATCTATATATGACAGCCGGGACCAACGGCTTAACATGTTTTCCGAGGCACAGAGGATTATCGGCATGTTAAGATAGTCCACCCATCTACGGACTTACCTCCTCGGCAAGCGTTACTTAACTTTGAGAATCTTTAGAGAGTATGCGCAACAGAGAGTAAAGCCCCACACACCTCCACTGAAATAGGAGGATCCTCAGACCAGACGGTTGTTGTATCTGGTCGGGCAACTGCCCGATAGTTGATATTCGGACTGTTGTATATGTTCAAATCGCACGGAGAACTTTGCTTGCGCGATGCAGGATTTCGTTGTTAGTTCGTCGCTGACAGGATAGATGGCGTTGCGGTTCTTTTTGTTGCCGTACAAATTTTGCTTCTTAGTTTTTCATGTGGCGCTATTGATGCCGCTACAAATCGACCCTTGTGACTTATTATTTATCCACGAGCTCAGAAATACGCTTCAAGTGATACAATTATTTTTCGAGAATGTTCGTCATTTTGCACCATATAGCTTTATAGAGAGTTCGACGACGCCGTTAAGAGATCTGAAGTGGTCTATCGCATTATCGTATAAGTGCTTATAGAACGTGGTGTTATTTTTGATTGGACATCTCATTATTGAGATTGCGCCGCAGAAATCGAACGCCCGCCACTAAATCATTCCACATGAGTTGGTATTCCCATACTGCTGCGTTAATGTCCTCTTTTTGGTCCCGCAAGAGTCGTAAAAGTTGAGTATATAGTTTATGCAAAATACCCTGAGATTATGATCTTACTCCAACCCTAATTATTAACAAAGGATAAATCTTTATCTCCTGTTTGGTTAGAATAGTGGTTACGGATTGTTATGAATACTTTTGTAGGTACCAATGTAAACACAATTTCATAATTAATTGAAATTTTTCTACAACAACATTCTAGGGAAATCGTTGTCGCATTGCATTGTTGTGACGTTGTCGTACTTGTCTGTGGGAATCTTTATTATTAGCTAGCATAACAATACGTTCGTTTCTGAATTTTAGAATCAGGGCGACGATATTTGGTTTTTAAAAAACCTTATTAAGTACTTTGATTATCCCCTATACCTTAATTGCCGAAGAATACTTCGATTTGATTCCCTTGATTTTCAAAACTGAGCGGGTTTTTCCCTTTTTACTATGATTTTTCCCTAGTTAAAAGTATCAGGGAAAAACCAACGATACGTATGCTGTTAGTCATTTCCCTTGTGAAAAGGACTAGCTAAATGTGCAGGCGCACGATCAGTTTAATTTTAAACGAGCCGACCTTGGCATAGGTCGGGAAATCGGTATGTTAGCCTTGCTGGGTCATTATTATGTTTGAGTAATCATCGCGAAGTAATGTGAAATACACACGATTATATAATGGAAACAGGGATTGATTGTATGAGGAATGGTGTGGAAGGAAACGGGAGTCTGTGATGGCGTGACGATTGATGGAGTTTAAGTAAAATAAAATTAAGTATGTGGGTATGTCGTTTTGTGGCAATTAAATACTTTTTCTTTCTTTCAAAACATGGGACATGGGCAGGAAGGTGATGAATAGTGATGATACACGAATCCTATCTATATCTCTACTAATATTATAAATGCGAAAGTTTGGATGTTTGGATGGATAGATGGATGGATGAATGTTTGTTACTCAATCATCTCAGAACGGCTGAACGAATCTTGATGAAATTTTGCACAGAGATAGATTATAGTCTGGAATCACAGGATACTTTCATCCCGTGAATATGTTCCCTTGGGGATAATTTTGGCGGCAGCTAGTTATATCATAAATGCGAAAGTTTGGATGTTTGTTACTGAACCACGGCAAAGTGGCTGTACGGATCTTGATGAAATTGGGCATATAGGTAGATTATGGTCTGGTATAACACATAGGCTACTTTTTATTTATAAATTCACGCGGGCGGAGCCGCTGGCAGAAGATGGTATTTAATACTAGCGATCAGCCCCGGCTTCGAAGAAGTGCAAATGATATATATCCAAGCATACCTCGTTTATTGTCCTTTCTATTAGTAAAAGTTGTATCAGAATCCTTTGCGTAGTTCAGAAGAAGCAAGGGTAGAAACAAACAAAGAATTTGTTTGTTTTCATTTTGTTTGTTAAACAATTTCTTTAAAATTGGTCGTCACAACGTTGCATCGCCGCC
This sequence comes from Mamestra configurata, assembly GCA_002192655.3. NCBI lineage: Eukaryota > Metazoa > Arthropoda > Insecta > Lepidoptera > Noctuidae > Mamestra > Mamestra configurata. Next base: position 16,631 of record NDFZ01002244.1, read on the forward strand.
GACTATTTACTTTCACGTAATAGGTAGGTGACAAAGGTGGTATAACAACAATTAGTGCATTCTTCACGCTTCGTGGAGAGAAAAAACGAAGTTTGGCGACATTAAGAGTTTTATGTTAACGTTTAGAGTTTAGGTAATAGTTATGTTTCTTGCTTATTTATGTTATTCTAGAAAGCACTCAATCGGTTGCGCACCCAACTAAGCCGATGCAAACACTTGGAAATAAGGAGTTTTATAGACCCGTCGGAAATGAGTTCGATGGGTTCATATTCCTCACGTTGGTGTGCCCCAAGTAAATACTACCGGACCAATGCTGCAATCAAAGTAGCCACCTGCCGGCCCTAAACGATTTAAGGAGTTAACCATCAACTTGAAGAGAAGAAGACCCTACATATCGCACCCCCGCGGCCCCGGTGCGACACTGTCACTTATGCAAAATTGCAATTTTTCAGCAGAAGCATTTAACTTTGACATCTCAAAAAATAATGATATTTCAAGATTTAGACAAGATGAATAGCTTTTAGT
>NDFZ01002245.1:0-17168 GCA_002192655.3 Mamestra configurata
GGTAAATGTTTTTAAGTAGAAATATTTAGTAACAGTTTTCAACGGCAATTTTTTCACTCTTGAAACACAGATTTGAATATAATTTTCTAACACTAAGATACCAACAATTTTTATTTACACTTCATCCAATCAAGTTGGACCTTCATCAATTTGAACGATTCATTCAATTAGAAATATAAATTGTTGTACATTCATTTTCTCTACCAATTCTGGCAACACTTGACCGGCAATCAAAGTAATCGAAGTTCTAAATTTAAATTTAATCCCTTGCAGACCGCATTGAACGACTTGTTATAAATAAATCGAGTACAGACTCCATTTATTTATATTTTAACAAGTTTCCTTGGAGCTGTAAAGGTTACTGTTTGACCAAAGGTTATTCGAAGTCAAGCAATGGGAAGTTGCTTTGAGTCTTTCGTCGTTTTTCTAACTGACGAAAAAAAGGAAGTGGTTCACATTAAACACATATATTTTATGACTGCTTTAATTTTTACAGAGTAGTCATATTTTTACCTACGAATGTTAAGTACGCGCGAATAGGTAAAATTTAGAATAAATTTTGAGTATTTTTTTTATTATGTAAGAATTTTATTTACTTAAAGGATTAGTATTTAAAAACCCAATGTATTCATGAACTCCGGCTATTACACCTACCTGGTTTTGGCGGTAACTATTTCTGTGGAATAGTTACTACCAAATCTTCTTACATCCGATAAAAGACAGCTCAAACCAGGCTTGACAAAATGCAAGTACCAACATAAAACCTTTACTGACACTATATTCTCTAACCAAAAAACGGCCGTACCGTCTCCATGCAAGAAAGAATAAGCGCCTTGTCAACTGACGGCTTCACAAAACGTCCGAATGACAACATTTCTCAAATTGTTTCAACCCGCTCCATATATAGCCACAGAGCAAGGAAATTGCTCTGTGGCCCCCGCAATTGAGCTGAAGACAAGTAACGCCTGCCAGGGCCAAATAATTATTACTTATAGTCAATTTCTATGCTGGTATTGACAGTTTTGACACTGCCTTTTAGGCCAGCGCGCTGGTCTGTGAGACCGACAAAATATTCTTTCGTGTTTTTTTTCTTTTTGTATTCAATGCTATGCTTTAGTAAAATGACCGCATTCTACCAACAGCTTGTTCATAAGAATAGACCAAATCTAAAGCGTAATAATCTTACCGGCCAAGCTTTTGGTCCAATTCTTTTTTAGCCATTAGGTTTTTTTAAAGGATGAGTAATCATCAAATGACTCCTTCCGCTATGGGCGAAGCGAAAGGGAGAATCAGACTCTTACTGACTAAAACCCATCCGTGTTCCTCCTAATGTCCTTTGCTTTCCAGGGCCGTGAAAAGAGAGACTTTCGAACAAATTCCGCAACCCTGGCAGGCACTGGCCCTAGCGGCCAATTAGGCTAGACTTTTTTTTTTTAAGGATGGGAATTCATCAAATGACTTCTTCCGCTCTGGATGGAGCGGAAGGGCGTGTCAGACTCTTACTGACTAAAACCCATCCGTGTTCCTTCTAAAGCCCTTTGCGTTCCAGGGCCGCGGTGACTCTTTCGAACAAATTCCGCAACCCAGGCAGGCTCTGGACCTAGCGGGCCCCGTCTTCTATGCTTACATCTCTATGAGGCGCGCGTGAAACACAACGCGCCATCGACCCGGGCCTGGTGGTGATCGGGCAGCGAGCCACCCAACGCTCGCCATCCGCAGGCCCGCGCCTGCTGTGGCCGGGGATCGCCCTGCGACTCCCAACGCCCGGGGCGTCTTCTCCTGTAGCGGCGGTTGGGGCGAAGGCCTTGCCTTTCCCTTGCGCGAGATACAACACGATTTTTGCATTTTGCTAAAACAGATTTTTCTCAGTAAATTAATCGTAAACTGTTTACTAATNCCTTTCCCTTGCGCGAGATACAGCACGATTTTTGCATTTTGCTAAAACAGATTTTTCTCAGTAAATTAATCGTAAACTGTTTACTAATTTAAGAAAATATAATATAACCATATATTTTCGTGATAAAACATTACGAAATTGCATTCTAAACTTTCGGTCTGTGAGACCATGCGTGGGTATAGGTGTTACTAAATTTGGTGCGGTCATAGGAAGGCGAGCACTGACCGCTGTAGCGTCTCAGTGTTCTATGCTGTTCCCGTTGGTAATTTGTACTGGCGAGGAGATAAATTGGGCTTCCCTTTTCGGGGACAACGGTCGGGGGGAATATACTAGCTAGGCTAGGAGCAAAGGTGATTTATTTTCTTCTTGAACTGCCTAAGGGTCGTTTTGTAGGTATGGTTGATAGAATGTAGTGATGGATTACAGTTATGATTATTGTGAGGAGATGAAATTCATTTTGGAATGACTTGCTTGAATTGTTAAAATTATTAGCGTACCTATCTTGTGGGTTGCCACATTATTTTCTGATCTCACATAACTGATTGTGTTAGCAGAATCAGAAGACTTAACATCCTTCAAGTAGAAATAACTTGTATCGAGCTGATTTGCTATGAACAGAGTTCCTGATGGGGAATAAATAGCTCTTACTTGCCAGATCATCCCACAACACATCTGTTTGAAAAACTGATTTTATGATAAGAGAAATACTCTTCACTTCTGACTCAGAATAGTTAATCTAATTTTAAAGCCAACCAATATTTGAGTTGGTAGTGAAAAACCGCAAAACGGACCACAACAAACGACATATCGGAATAAAAGATGATCGCACGAGCCCATTATTGATAAACGAGCGACCACAGTGTAGGCTCGGAACTCAAATCCCAGTGTACTCAATTAGACTTGTGTCCATCTATGACCACAAATACCGTTTAGACAGTTACAAAACATACTTGACGTTCAAGTCATGTTTTGGATTGGTATAATATTTAGACCCTATTAATATTTGTTTATAAGGTTTAGAAACAAGACATTTCATGAAGTCTTTATTTTATCACTCCTTTTACGTTTTCGCCATCAAAACACATTTCTCTCTTATTCCAATCTCTGAAATCAAACAGTAGCTGTAAAACACTACAAAACGACCCGGTAGTCAGAATAGTTAATCTAATTTTAAAGCCGACCAATATTTCAGTTGGTAGTGAAGAACCGCAAAACAAACCACGACAAACGACACATCAAAATAAAAGACGATCGTACGAGCCCATCATTAATAGCGAGCGACCACAGTGTACGAAACCTAAAATCCCTGTTCTCATTAGACTGTGTCCATCTATGACCACAACAACCGTTTCGGCAGTTAGTTAGAGGCAACTGAATCACAATTCGCAACACTCCAACGACGGATTTATCGCCGCAACTAATCGCTGGACCGTAATCACACATAAAAATGGATACAGAAGATTCATTCCTAATAGGAACCTGGAGGTCTTTAAGGTGGAAGCGCCATGGTAGCCCGCGAAATTCAAATTTTGTTATGTTTTTTTGCAATTTGCAAGTCAGTGTCAGGCTGTATTAGTTGAACAAAATATGATTCGCGTGACACGTATTTATTTACAGAATTATAATCATTAAAATCAACAATACAACCCTCTGATTCCCAGTCATTCAATCGAGTTACATGAATGGTACAACCTGTATTGATGATTTTAATTATTAACCTCAGTAAAGCCATAGTTGTTACGGTCGCCGATCGTATTTTTAACGAAGCGTCAAGTGTGAACAAATTACTTCTAGGCAAGCATGCTTTATCGTCGATAACATCATCGCTTTCCATCAGGTGAGAATGGGAATGTGGTCAGAGGTGAGCCTATTATATTTTTTTTCCACATTGTCTACACTCAAGGGTAAAGTCGGAACCACCCGAAGCTAAAATGCCATTTTTTTGTAGAAGTAGTACAATGTCCCACACAATACTGATTTAATATAAAGTATTGATTAAACTAGTCATGGATCCTTGATTGACCATCTTCTACACGCACATTTTGTATGGGCGTTCAGGATTTACTTTTTTTTAAGTTTCATGGATACGCCCATAAGATGTTTACCACTGAGCATCCCAATTTGCAAACTAAGAAATAACTTGAAAGGAGTGTGCATTCCTGGAGAGGTAGAATAGCTAAGACGTGTAAAATAATTTGCATGCCACATATGTATATATATTTTTTTTACCCGAAATAAAATCTTTTTTCTTCCTGAAATAACAAAGTAGGTACGAGTTAGTCTTCTGTAAGCGTCTTGCCTGTGGTCATGTCCGTACTTTCATAGTAACCGCTCCTACGGAAATGCGATTTTCGGTATTGAATACGAAAACGAGTATTTCCACGTGAGTTACAATGACCGGAGGCATCCTCTTTACCTCGAAATATATTTTCCAAGAGCTCGGAAGGGAATGGCCATTCTCTTTTGAATCGAGTTGTTTTGTTCCCGAGAATAGATGATTGCCTTGTTAACGGTCAGACAGACGATTAGAATCGATTGTTTGAACTCTTGAGCTTATCCTGCCTTTTCATTAGCTTCGTCTATAGTTCAAAATTAATAGATAACTATGAAATGATTTACAAACTGTTTGCCATTTTATGCTCAAGGTTGTTCGCTTTTCGAAACAAATATTTGTACAACCGCAGTTTGTCCTTACTCCGATTGTTTATTTAAGTTAGATATTAATTCATTTAGAACAACCAATATTGGATGTTCAACGTGTTGTCGTAGCTTCCGTGTATTGATTCGGATTGTTGTTACGCAATCGCTTTTTGACTAAAGAAGGCTGAAAATTAGGAAAAATACTAATTTTATAATTAATATTAATACATAGAAATTGCATCTATGGTCATTGTTGACTTAAAAAATCCATCGAAATGACATGTCTTTTAACAAAGAAAATTGGTTGAATTTGTAAAAGAAACTTTCTGCCCCATAGGCGCTCATACATAATATCTTCCAAACTCGGGTCTCGCAGTTTGACACATAAATAAATGTCCGATCCACTGGTTCCTTTCAGAATACCATTATCCTTGAAACATACGCTCCAAATTCAAATCGTTAGCTCGTTTTGTACCGGCCACAGAGCGTTTAAAATGAACAGAGGCGGCTTAAAGATGGCCACCAAGAAAACAGGTTCGTGACTAAAATTGACACTCTTTTTATAATATATTTTATTAGGGATCTTGTAGGATTGACGTCTTTTCTCATGCAAAACTAATCAAATGTGATAAAATTCAGTTGATCATTCGATTGGCCCATTATTCACAAACTAGCCACTACCCGCGGCTTCGTACGCATTAAAAGTATTTTCATGGATTTAAATATTTTTGGACGGGACCCTTATCCTTTTTCTCAAACAAAATCCTAGTCTAAGTTACTCCGTAACATCAGCTATCTGCCTGTGAAAATTCCATCAAAATCGGCCTAGATGATTCGAAGATTAGCCGGAACCAATAGACAAAAAAAGTTTTTATTGTTTGTTTTTTATTAGTATCATAGGTATATACTTTCATATATGCATCTAGTAACAAACTATTATTTTCATATTACACAAACAGACATTTAAATTGTATTTATTTGTATAGATTTAAAGAAGTTAAAGATGTATCTATAGATTAAAAGGGTGCAGAGACATCTCTGCCTTTTCAATTCTCTATGGCACTGACCCACATAAAGTTGCGAATAGAAAATGAACTGTATTGAAAATTAAAATACTTTTGTAAAGTACTTTTGCATTAGGTATTGTGGGGACCGCACCCGAGGTTTTACTTCGTGTTATTTTTATTCGGACGCCCGGTCGTTTAATTAATTTATGCTACTTTGTTGCGTGCGCCACTGGCTCTATTTGTGAAGTCTCCTAAACTAATTTACGTATACAACTTTTGCGTTTGCAATTGTTTTTGTTTGAACTGTACCTAGTCGCATTTGTAATGAACAAACACTATTTCACACCCGTATTCCTCCCTCGTGGAAGTATGCATAGGGGTAGAGTATTTACAATAACATTTCGCCAATTATAATTGTTTAAGAGTGAAAGGTTACTTCTGGGCAAGCGGGCTCCATAGTCGACCACATAATCACTTACTATCAGGTAAATAAGAGTCAAACATGAGCTTATCAATTTTAAGAAAGCCTGTTCTTGCGACGAACCTATTACCACCTAACGGACACAAATTCTGACTTCAAGCAGCTGTTAAGTTCCATAGAGTAAAACCCAATTACATTTTTCTCGACCTGGGGACCTCATCCAAGACGCAGAGCTCGTTAGTTAATTACTTTGTAAATAAATTATCATGTTTGAAGAAATAGAATTGAATAAAAAAAGTATACAACAAACAATTATTTTTAAATGCTAAAGTAACTATACAACCTGTAACAATAAACGCAATATCTCTTTTCTTAAAAAATCGACTGCCTCATACATTTATGTGCGCATAACTCGACGAAATGTACTAAACATCTGATTTTTTTTCGCGATTTTTGCTTGATCCTGTAGTAAAAATTGTTCATAATAATGAGCACAATGACTACTTAAGAGATATTATTCTGTTACACGTTGTATATACACTTAAAAAACTAACTAAAATTACAAATAAGTAAAAATATGGGAATCTGCCCAAAATACTGGCAGCTTTGCACGCCATGCAGCCTTTAATAATATTACTAAACTAATTTACCTAATGGTCCTTTGTGGTAGCCATTTAAATGTCCGTACACCGACCAATCTTGATTTCCAATCTACCAAAAGCGAACAAGTCATAAAAGTCAATTAGGGCCATTAATAAGGCTAACAGGCCATGTGGCTATAAAACAGTCCACACATGAAGTTACATACGTAATAATAATTATTATAATAGCGGTGGATACATCCTCCAACGCCTCGTATTGTTGATGGCAATTTGCCCAACGGCAGGGTAATATTTCTACATTAGTGAAAGTAACTTGCTGACATCTCCGGGGTATTCGTACGTCGATCAAGTTGATGTAACAATTTATAAAATCTGTTTTAAACATGGAAGCTACATGCATCTCGAACTCACATCTCTCCGTTGTAACGAATAATGTTCCAAATATTTTCTACAAATCAAAGAGAATTTGAATGAAGAATCTATAATTCAGTATGTTTCACTGATTAACTTCTTTCGCCACATGAAAAACTAAGAAGCGTTTGTATGGCAACAAAAACAAACGCAACGCTATCTATCCTGTCAGCGACGAAGTACCAACGAAATCCTGCATCGCGCAAGCAAAGTACGCCGTGCGATTTGAACATATACAACAGTCCGAATATCAACTATCGGGCCCACCAGACACAACAAACTGGTCGGAGGATCCTCCCTTTTCAGTGGAGGTGAGCGGGACTTTACACTCTGTTCCACATACCGCTATAAATTTATTAACCTAAGCTTATAGTTCGATTTTTATTTTATGTATAAGACTACAATATTTTCGCGTGTTTGAATATATTTCATTTTCAGGTGCTTGAGTTATGTACTTGAAGCATTGTTAGCATTTTTGACATAAGTGACTGCTTATGAACGTTCTTCTCTCCTAATTTATAGATATTGATGTACAAAATGTTTTAAGTTATGGTAGACGTAAAACACTAACAATATAATATTATTTCTTCTACAATCAAGTTTCGTTTTTAAATATTAAATATTTTTTTCATGATCCACAAACTGTCCATTTCTCCTGAAAATATGCACATTAAAATCCTAATATGACCACGAGCAAATTAATATCGATGTGGTGCCAAAAGATAAAACTTAGAGGATGGACACAAAGCACCAGAAGGATGCTCAAACATTGATTATTCGAATTCGATGAATTATTTCGAATCAAGTTCGTCAGATTTACCTTTATTATTGATTTACCTTACAGTCTACCTTAAAACATATAGAAAACAGCTCCATCACACACAAAAGTTATGCTAATCTCAGTCATGAATTTCCCAAAAAGCCATTATTTTAATAAGTATCCAGACAATAAAATGCATTTGTTGATGGGCTAATCCGAACTAATTTGAGCGTACACAATCCAGACTACAGAGTCAGCGCTAACGAACCGCGTTTGTTACAATAATGGCCGACACGGCCCATATATTCCACTTTTAATGTAAGCAAATACGGCAACATTCTATCCAGTTTAAAAAAGCTTTTGATTTAATTGTCCGTAAAAGCAAAAAGGCAATTTAAAGGGGATCCAGCAACACACTTCAAGCGAACTCTGTGAGGCTTTGAAAATTTATTGCGATCACAAATAATCTTTCTCTGAGTTTTCTTTTTATAGCATTATTTTTAAATTCTTACACAAGACAAGTTCGTACGCAGGCTCTGCATGTTTTTACGACAGACATAAATTACAATTATTTAGCTACTAACCTGAATAAACGAGAATAACTGGGGGCTTTTATTTTTTTGTTTGACGGATGACTGTGTTGTATCGTAACATTCACAACAATGGTTGGATTGAGCCTGAATAAATTACATTCGATCTAGTCGTAGATGACATAACTTTCAGTGCAAACCTTATTGTTAATGGTTTATCTATCAGCTATTTTTAGTGATGATTGATAGTATGTATTCTGAAAATGTAAACTGTTAAAAAGGCCCACATTTCAAGTCAGTTTGAAGGACCTCCACTTGAATACAGTCGCAATGTCAACCCTCTACTCATTTCATTCTCGACTCTACCTCGAATTATCAAGTTAACATTTATATGCCATTCCTTGGAATATATGTAGACCACATATCAATACCATTACTGACTTGTATTTATTTCTGGTTCACAGGCAACATGAGAAAAACTCACCCATTCCTCAACAACAATGCCTTCTTTGTTTTGTACAAAAATGCATATTTTCATTCAGTCATATGCAGCACTAGAGAGAAACAGACAATTTCAGAAAACAATTAAATTATTAACTAATTAGTATGGTATAAATTATTTTGCGATATTTCGTTTAGTCAGCAAGAAATTAATCACGTACGAAATAAGGGCTACTTGTTGATCCGTCACATTCTCGACAACATGTCATAAGTAGAAAAAACAAATTAACAAAAGTGACGTTTCGTCAAGATTTTGATTTTTATACATTCATTCCCGATTCGTCAACTTTTGAGAATGGCAGTATTCATTCCCGTTTGGTCAACCTTTTGTTACTTACTTAGCTTCCACCCACGTCTTCGCTCACGTGAATGAAATGAGTGGAGGGTTGACATTGCGACTGTATTCAAGTGGAGGTCCTTCAAACTGACTTAAATGTGGCCCTTTGTAACAGTATACATTTTCAGAATACATACTTTCAATCATCACTAAAAATTGCTGATAGATAAACCATTAACAATAAGGTTTGCACTGAAAGTTATGTCATCTACGACTAGATCAAAAGTAATTTATTCAGGCTCAATCCAACCATTGTTGTGAATGTTACGATACAACACAGTCATCCGTCAAACAAAAAAATATAAGCCCCCAGTTATTCTCGTTTATTCAGGTTAGTAGCTAAATAATTGTAATTTATGTCTGTTTTAAAAACATGCAGAGCCTGCGTACGAACTTGTCTTGTGTAAGAATTTAAAAATAATGCTATAAAAAGAAAACTGAGCGAAAGATTATTTGTTTTATTGCAACTCTATTATCAAGAAATGCAGAAGACAATACGAAAATGAGCTTGAGCTGGCCAAAAATAAAAGTAAAAAGTTCTGGAGTAGTATCAATAAAATAACAAACACGTTCAAAACGAAACAAATAAACTATGAATATCTTTTGCTACAACAAACGCCTGTCGATACTTGTAATGCAATAAATAACTTATTTGCAACTATTGGTTCTAAATTAGCAAATAACATACCGACGACTACGCCAATCTCTGATACTAATTCTCACAGTGCTCAATGCGCGTCCTTTGTTCTTTTGAACACTGACTGAAACTTCTTCAGCCTGCATAATTATTGAGAACCTAAAACCAGACAGCATCACAGGCTGGGACGGCATATCAAACAAAGTTCTGAAACCCCTCCCCCTCACGAAGCTCTTTAATAACTGTCTCAAGCAGGGTGGAGGGGATGCCCTCAAGCAATTTATAGTTATTTCCATACACAAGTATGGGAATAACTATAGATTGCTTGAGGGCAGTAATTATTGACACAGTCTCTTCTGGTAGACTGTCAATAATTACCGTCTAATTTTACTGCTACCATTGCTGCCGAAAATCTTAGTAAAGATTATTAATGAAAGACTCGTAAATTTTTTGGAGAGTAAAATATACTAGCAGACGTCCAATATGGTTTTAGACCAGGTATATCGACAGAAGATGCTGTACACAACTTTACCGAATTCATAGCAACGAAATTGGATGAGTAAAAGAGATGCCTGAGCATTTTTCTAGGCCTTTGACATGGTCTCTTCTGTTAAACTCTTGGTAAAGCTTGAGAGCATGGGTATTATTGGGTATAAGAGGAAAGAAAATGCTTTTTTTAAAAGCTACCTTCAAAATCATACGCAAAGGGTGAGGATAGACAATACGGTGAACGAGAAGTGTCCGGTGATCTTCGGAGTCCCTCAAGACAGTGTATTGGGCCCATTTCTCATCTAAAATAACCTTTTTTATGGAGATACCTGGGACGAAGTCTTTAATTATGCCCAAGAAGACTTTAACACGGTCTGTCACTGGTTTGCTTCAAACCCGTTAACTTTAAATGAAAATCACCCCTGGGAAAATCGGGTGATAAAAAGAGCCTCAAAAAAGAATTTGGTAACTTTTGCAGCTGACTGAACCGTACAAAAAACTAGTTTAAAAAAGGTTGACGAAACGGGAATGGATGTATGAAGATTAAAATCTTGATAAAGCGCTACTTGTGTTCATTTGTTTTGACATGTTGACGAATAGAGAATATGACCAAACGGGAAGAAGCCAAAATAAGTGTACTGAGGGGCAATTCTTTCGCATCGCAGTCACTAACTGTCAAGATCACCTCTAATTACCCCACATTTTGACTAGTTTGTGACATTGATTGTCATTGAGATGAAAGTGCGACTTGGATTTAAATGATTTTTAAGTACAAGAATAAATAATTCCGTAGTGAAAAAATTTTCCTTCTGATATCGTAAGACACTATAAAACCAACCATAATACAGTTTTCTATTACGGTTCACATCAAGCCATTTAACCCAAAGCCTAATAAACTTAAACCATGAATGTTTATTGCTAATACTGCAGTCTATAAAATCAAGGCAATTTAGAGGAATATGTTCCAATTTTCAACATCCACGCTTTGTGCTATGAAACATGTTTATATAGTTTAGAACATAACATTCACCGAAAGTTAATAGTGAAGAGAAAGATAAACGCAGAATGCACCTATGGAGGAAGGTTCTATATAAACAATTGAAGGTTGATACTTTTTTTACATGTAAAATACTAATAATTCAGCTTAGATTCTTAAACCTTCCAAAAATGTATCTGTATTCTTTGACTTATTGCAGTGATTGTGAATCTCCTTAATTTTTTAAAATTAATTATGCATGCATGTTTATTCTTTTCTAACGAAAATGTAAGGTAAGTAAGTAAGGTGAGTAAGTAAGTACACAAAGTTTTTATGACAACGTACATTTAATTCTCAATTTTTAAATTCATTCAAATACCAATGAGATGCAATTGCCGATGTTTTGAAAAGTAGTTCGTGCCGCTAAACCCGTTACAGTTCAGTATGACAACTGCTGTTACTCTTTGCATGATGAGCTCTAAATTCGACCAGTGCATTCAGGACGACTTTAGAAAATACATCAGGTGCCTCTAGTGCGAAGAAGTGACCATAATTGTCTAGAGGTATGGAACAAAGTAGGTTCGGGAATTTTAACTTGAGCATAGCTGGTGACATGTAAATGATCTCATCTTTGGCGTGGACCGTACAAGTTGGTACTTGAGTGGGGATTCTGAAAAGATAAAATGTAAATTTTGAGTATACGTGTTATGTTTGTGTTAACCGCTCTCAAACCAGCAATGCCGTTCCGAAACAATCCCACCGTGATAACTTAAGTGAAGTGAGCTTCAAGTTAGATGTCATTCCCTAGCGTCAACTGGAAAAATAACTCACTTTATGCTCACTTCACCTATGTTTTCACAGTGAGTTTTTTACCTGACTGCGGCGAAGCCCAAAACGATGGTTATGTGTTTGACTTGTTTGTATTCTGAAGATTTGACCGGCAAGTGGGGCAGGCGGATATTCGCAGGGTGAAGCCTATATACTTAAAGCAGCTTGTGGTAGATTTACAGAAGTGTTTAATTATAATGACTAGGATCAACTTCAAGCAAGAGCAACTTTATTCTCTCATCATACCTCTTTTTCTTCTTATCTTGTGTTATTAGTAACCATAACATGACAATAGTCCCGTCTTCTCAAAGAACTATGGAAGCCAAGCCAACATTTCAACCAATATTCAGAGGAGTGGAACTCTCTACATGCGTCAGTGTTTCCGAACGCATTCAACCCTAATCTCTTCAAGCTAGAGTGAACAGGCTTCTTCTGGGTAAGCTCACTCCATCGTCGACTTTGTCTTTGTCACTTCTGACCTAGACTATGTAGACTCAAGAGCAAACCCATCTCAAATATAAAAATATATAAATTTTAAAGCTTATTGTACTTACGATCCAATTCCCATTCCAAACGTCCTTTTATTAATAGACTCAGCATAAACTCTGATAGCTGTAGTGAATTTGTTATCGGTCCAGTAAAACATGACATCATCAATCAGGGCCTCGTGTGTGTATAGCTCGTGAAGACCTCCGTCAGCCCTGAACTTGTAGGATCTGCGACTTCCACCGGAAATCCCCTGCATCAGCCACGCGAATAGTGCCATCGGAGAGTCGGACATGGCGATACCTGAAAGAAAGATAGAATGATATTTTATTTTAATTGAAAATTGTGATACAACTGTTTTACTATGATTTATTTATTTATTAGACCATCCAAACAATTTTTAGATTGTCTTTGTTAACCCTTACATCGTGGTAGTTTAGAATATAATGTTTTCGTACAAAAATACCCCACCCAAGGGGCATGTTTTTATTTATTTTCATAAATGACACAGTATTTTTCTAAACGTCTGTGTCCAGGTAGTTGAGGTACCGAATACAAAAAAAAAAAACCTTAATTTTATTTTCTTGGAAAATTCAAAGTTAAAACTAACGATCCCGACCGAATTTGTCCTGACTGAACGTTGGCTTTGAATAAAAGAAAAAAAAAACGAGAAATTGCAGCGTCACCTACCGGCCCAAATTGTGAATTTTTACCATCTGTGTGATGGTGAAGACACAAACAAAGACATCAAAATCGGTCGAACCATTTAAAAGGAGTTCAGTGACATACACTCACATACAACAGTATTATAACATTTTTACGACTAAGTAATGATAAAGGGCCTTATAAAAAAATCGACACTGTCTAGCAGATTCCTAAGGATGATTGATGTTATGGTGTAAAATGGTTTTCAGCTGAATTCAGTTTGACTGGAAGCCGACCCCAATATAATTGGGAAAAGCCTAGGCAGATGATGATGATGATGTTATGGTGTAAAATTAAGAGCATTCTTTCTTTTTTTGTTCCAGTACAGCGACTGCTGAAAAACTTAAGCATTTAAAATGGAAGAACACTTACCAAGAGTATCTGGTTTAGTAGCTTGCAAATGCAAGTACCCAGATTCTTCAGTCAGTCCCAAAACAACCTTTAGGATTGGGTACATTCTCTCAGCCAGAGCAGGATCCACGGCCAACGATTGGAGTGATGGGTTGATCGAACCAACCACATAGGTTATTAATGGACCTGGAGCGAGCGCAACTGGGAAGTTCGTGTGGTAGCCAAGGATTTCCTGTGAACAGAAAGCGATTCTCAACTGAGGTCTCCATCAGAATTTTTCCTATTTATCGAAAATTTACGAAGAAAAAAGCTAGATCGATTTATCGCCCCCGAAAACCCCTGCATACTAAATTTTATGAAAATTGTTGGAGTCGTTTCCGAGATTCAGATTGTATATATATACATAAATACAAGAATTGCTCGTTTAAAGGTATTAGATTAGATAGTTATATGAAAGTTGTCTTCTTACTAGACGAAAATATTGAACAGTGTGTTTGTACTAGGTAAGAATCACACACTTTTCATACTTTTAAAAGAGTGATTTATTCGGTGTCGGGTTTAAGTATTAACTTAGTTTAATTATAACACGCACTGGAATGAGAAACAAATATAAAACTGTCAAATTTAAATCTTGAACCTAATGCTGTAGCGATAAAGTTCAATCTTGAACCTAAGGCTGTAGCGATAAAGTCGAAAATCTATTATAGAAATTTGACAGATTGTTGTAGTTTGATGTGCTGGCATTTGTACAATTAAATTTCTGTCAAACTGAAAGACTTCTCCAAACTTTGGATTTATTAAATGGTTTACTACAATGAAGACAATTCTTACCTCGGGATAAAAAGTGACCATATTGTTAGCTATTAAAGCCCCGAAGTCGCCGCCTTGCACGTAGAATTTCTTGAATCCAAGTCGGTGCATAAGGTTTCTTAACACCGCTGCCATTTCTATTTCTCCCAAACNCTTGATGTGCTGGCATTTGTACAATTAAATTTCTGTCAAACTGAAAGACTTCTCCAAAATTTGGATTTATTAAATGGTTTACTACAATGAAGACAATTCTTACCTCAGGATAGAAAGTGACCATATTGTTAGCTATTAAAGCCCCGAAGTCGCCGCCTTGCACGTAGAATTTCTTGAATCCAAGTCGGTGCATAAGGTTTCTTAACACCGCTGCCATTTCTATTTCTCCCAAACCTGTACGGGTCGTTCCCTGAAAAAATACAACACAAAAAATAACGAAGTATTCTCTATTTGGACAACGCAGGATTAATTTTTCAAGTGGACGTGGATTACCAAATCCGAAACTATGAGGAATAGCAAATAGACTTGGGGCCCGGTTTTGATGAAAACTATTTTGTAAATGCCAAACAATCCAGAAACACTTCGGATATTATAGCTTTTAGCTATTTCTTTCCGTATTTTCTCAATATTGCACTATTTCGTGCTCTGGATATCATCCAACCACTTGATCATTTAGCATAATTTTGGCATTAAATTGTTTGGGTATTCTAAAAATAGCTTGATGTCCTTAAACACTAATTTCAGTACAAACATTACATCTCAGAAAGCATCTTCTACTTAATTTTTTTTTTTTTTAGGGTAGCGTATTTTATTTATCTACGTCAGACTGGTGCCGAATCAAAGCCTGTTCCATACCTCGTTACTCCCAACTTCAAAATAAAACTTACATCAGAAAATCCAAACCCTGGCAAGCTGGGAACTATGACCTCAACAGCGAAACCTCTGTCTTCGCAATATTCGGTAATAATAGGAATGGTTTCGTAGAATTCCCGAACGGATCCAGGCCAGCCGTGCAACATCAGGAGAGGCAGGACCAAAACGTCTTTAGGTACCTGAAACAAAACACTATCGTTATATTTTTAACGAACTAAAAAAAGGAGGTTGTATTCGAAATTTTAACTTGTCATTATAGTCATGTTAAAATTAATTGTTTGACTTTTATTTCCCCGATTTTTTAAAATTTAGTATGAGTCAAATTCTTCTTGGAAAACCTGTTAAACTTTTACATTCAAGTAGAGTTTGAAATATACTTAACTGCAATAATATCTCGACTCAGAAACCGGAAATGAATCAACAAACCACAAGAAGAAATATTATTTACCTGTTTGTACACAAACAACATACACACATAGCTAGATGATGAAAAACAGGGTAAACAGGTTCATTGGCAGTTACTTAAATCTAAAATTTATGGTTAAATTTTAATAAACACTAGTGTATTAGACCGTGTTTTCTCATAAGAGATTAATCAAAATAATTATTTCAAAAAAAGTCACCTGAGGTTTTACTCTTATGAAGTGTATATCAAGCCCTTGAATATTCGTCTTGAACTGTGGGAACTTATTCAGGTAAGCCTCACGTTCAGTAAAGTTATATTGATTCGCCCAGAAATCCATCCAATAGTCCAATTCGTTAGTATTGAAACCATATTCAAATGCTACGCCTTCCAGTGGAGGAGTGACTTCACGACGGTTGTTGATCCGATTTCTGAGGTCTTCTACCATCTGAAATAGTTTCCAAAAAACATTATATTTCAAAGTATATTTTAAAGTTTCGCTTCGAAAGCGTAAAAGCGGCACCTACATAATTATGTTGCCATATAAATTAAATAAAAATACCTCGTTATTTCATGTAAAACTTGTAAAATGCTGCCATGTAAGAACTACTAAAATAACTGACTGCCAATTCTACAATTTTTTAAGCAACGTTCGCATTTGCATCTCAGTCGCCATCTGTCAAAAATGTATGAAAAATAAGTGTTTTTTTGACAGATTGAGACTGACATGGCCGATGCGAACGTTGGTAAAAAAATTGTAGAATTGGCCTTCTGATGTCTCACAATTGTACATCGCCATATCAAAGTTATCCGCGTAATTTAAACATAGTCCACCAGACACAACAACCGTTTGGTCGGAAAGCTCTCCCTTTTCAATGCAGGTTGCGGGACTTTACACCGTGTTTCGTAAGCATCTATAGCATTGCTTTCCATCAGGTGATCCCAAAGGCAAGAGCGTCCTGCATTATGAGATTAATACTATGTTACTTCTGAGCCAGAGAGCAAGGGCATTTTACCGCTTCATATAGTAATAATAATAATAAGTTAAGCACCAGATGATATCTTGGGACAACTCACACACGGTCATCCGATCCCAAACTAGGCAGAGCCTGAGCTATGGCAACCAGACAACTGATAAACATACTTTTGTATTTCTAAATACGTACATATTACACCCGGACACAGAACAAATGATCATGCTCATCACACAAAGATTTGTCCTGGGTGGGAATCGAACCCTCCGGTTTAGTAGTCAGGGTCACTAACCACTCGACCAACAGGCCAGTCAAAAGTGTGAAATAGTGATCCATCTCGACCAAAAACTGTGGTTTTAGTTAAAAAAAAACAAGTAAGTAATAACCTAATGTCAATTATAAAGACCAACTAACCAAGACAGATGCGGTTGACCGTACAACATGTATTATTTTATAACATCTTCTCGCCATGAAAAATCAAGGCAGATGGAAACAATTTATTTTTCAAGTATGTGTAGTGTTCAATATAAAACTCT